>VMDO01000276.1:297825-346276 GCA_007922755.1 Pedetes capensis | reverse complement strand
CTTCTCTGCTGTTCATATGGTTTTCAATGGCAGATTGATTTTTGGGAGGGGGTTGCCAGGTCCTTCTCCCAAGCCTACAGTTTCTGGTGTTCCCAGGCGGTCTCCCATCCAGGTACTAACCAGGCCTGACCCTGCTTAGCTTCCGAGATCTGACAGGATCAGATGCCACAGAGATATGGCTGCAGGCAGATAGGGACCCTACCTAGGGATAATGGATGTTGACCCCCAATTCTAATGAAATTACACGTAAACCTGGGAGGGTGTGATTCTTAGACTTATCTTCTAACAAATATTGAAACAATTATAGGATTTCTCTTCTCTGACAAAATCTAAAGACCATAATTTACAGAGTTTAAATAAACTTAAATGATAAAGCTATCTGGAATCCACCAATATCCTTGTTGTTGTTAGGGGTCATCTACTCAATGTCCAACTCATAGCAACCCTATGTACACAGGTGAAACAGTATTGCCAGTGCTTCTCTGCCATTCATAGGGTTTTCAATGGCTGACTGTTTTTGGGGAGTGGGTTGCCGGGTCCTTCTCCCAAGCCTATAGCACCTGGTGTTCCCAGGCGGTCTCCTGTCCAAGTACTAACCAGGCAGACCCTGCTTAGCTTCAGAGATCTGATGGGATCGGACGCCACAGTGCTATGGCTGCAGACAAACAATATCCTTATTTTACACGTAAAACAGCAGAGCAAGAATGTTCCCACTTACCCCCTGGCTTGATACCCTCTCGGGAAGAGAGATTGTCTTTGTTTAGGGAGACCCTCTCACTGTCTTCAGTAGAGCTTGAGTCTCCAAAAGTCATGCACAAGTCACAACAGAACACCAAAGACCGCTGAATAAAGGTGTCCGTGGTTAAACTTGGATTCTTTTATCCTGACAAGTACTATTGTGGGTGGGATCTACAAGTCTGGGGTGGAGGAGGGTTGCAGTGCCAACAGAGAAGAAAAGATCCAGGGCCCTGCTGTGGGTGTCGGGGGAGAAAGACCTAGAACAAGAGACTGGGGATTTTTCAGGCTGCTGACCACGGGCAGTGTGATATGCACCCACTCCTCTGCTTTCCCTACGAGAACTTAAATGAATTCTGCTGGGCTCACTGTGTCTCTTGTGTGAGTGGAGTTTTACTCGCAGGTAATGGGGAGGGTGCTCAAATAGTTGGATAAGTGAGTAGCTGGCATCTAGATGTTAAAGGACCAGGACAAATGACTCCTAGCTAAGCTGGCTGATGTGCTAGAGGACCCTCTGCTAGTCACAGACTGAGCCGTTTCAAACCCATCAGCTTCGTCTCTCCTCCTATACACAAGATTTCAACGAACCATTTAACTGGGAACTACAGGGGAAAGGGAAGGAAGGCTGGGTTTATTCTAATGAATTCATGCCAACATTTATGGGCACATGGTATGTGCAGAACAGTTTACGCAGATGATGTCATTTAAAGGTTACAGCACCTCTATGGAGCAGTTGGTGTTGCTTCTATTTTATAGATGAAGAATGAAGAAACTCAGGGTTAATGAGGCAAATTGTCCGCAGTCATGCAGCCAGGAAGTGTTAGAACCTGGGTTTGAGCCCCCATCTCCTTCCACCGTGATACCCTCGTTGATGTTGTTGGGTGCCATGGAGTCAGGTCCAACTCATAGTGACCCTCATAGGGTTTTCAATGGCTGATTGTTTAAGGGTTGTTTTGGGAGTGGACTGCCATGTCCTTCCACCATTTTTGCAGTGCTAAGGATCGAACCCAGGTCCTCCAAGAGTGCAGAGCAGCACTCTACCAACCAAGCTAAACCCCACAGCCCATGATATGCCAGCTCCTAAAAATGCCTGGGTGGTTGCTAAAGAAGAAGAAGGAAACATATTTGCCTTGACATGTGATGGAGCTGGGAGGGGACACCACCAGTTCAGGCAGTATTTCCTGGAGATAACTGTGGCTATAAAGTCCTTTACTCCTCCAGTGAGCCAAACAAGGTTCTATTGGTAAGATGGATAACCACTGGCTTGGGAATCAAGGGATTTGATTTGGCAGAATTGCCAAAGGAAGTCGGACAACACTGTGGGAGGAATGTAGGTTTTGGGATCAGGCAAATCCTGGTTTGGATCATGAATGACTCTGATTTATGATCCTAAACAGTTTGACTCTAAATTTCCCTTTAGAAATAATAAACATAAACTCAACAATTAGTCAAAAGAAGAGCAGCTCCCCTGAATCAGGGAAGAACTATTGCTAGAGAATAATAACCCTAAATCTCTTTCACTGGATTCATAGCATCCCTCAGTTAACAGAGCATAAAAGCACTCAATCTTGTAATCTTGTAATTTCATTAATTCCTAAAAATAAACTGAAAACCTCCAGTGTCTATGGAATAAATGTCAATCGTGGTGATTGCTTTGTGACCTTGGGCAAATTACCTCCTCTCTCTGAGCCTTAGAGTCTGCCATCTGTAAAGAGGAAGATAATCACACACCAGAGTAAATGTTATGGACGGACTGAGATAATGCACAAAAAATGCTAAGCACGGTGCCTGGCACAAAGCAGGCATCTGGTAAAAGGGAGAGATGATGGTTGTGACTCTAATGATGTCAGTGGTGACAATGACAAAGGGCAGGGTGCAAAGACAATGCCCGGGGGAGATGGCGATGTGGGGATGGTGACGTGGTGGCCACTGTGGCTTCTGATGATGACAAAGATATCAGTGCAATGGTGGAATGATGAGCCACCATGGTGGCACTGTTTGATGTGGATGAATAAGACAAGAAGAAACAGAAAGGAAGGAAGCAGACAGAAGGAGAAAGCCAAAGAGGAAAGAACAGGATTTCCACAAAGCAGTAAGTGCCACTCACAGGTGGCCGGCCTCACCTCGCCAAGCCTCAGGCACTCTGTTCCTCCAGCCAGGACAGTGGTCCTTTTCCTGACTACAAGGGCAACAGCAGCCACGCCAATGGCCACAGCCTCTGGGATCCCACGAAGCCACTCGTCACTCAGCCCTCCCTCCCCCGAGGATGAGAAGGAACCGCACTCTGGATTCTGCATGAGGTGAATAGTTTATTCATTCCCCGCTCCTAACCCCGCAGCCAGATGCTTTCTGCGCAATGGAGCTGATGTCACGAAGCCCACCTAAATACGGGTTCCCTCCCTAAGACTCTAGTTCCCAGGTGGATTGGGACCAGGCCTGGAAGGACCTGGCCACATCACTTCATCGGTGGCATCATGGAATGGAAAGGAAGCCCTTCCAAGAGCTCTAAGTGCATCGAGCGGATGGTTAAGATCCTGGAAGTGAATGCGCTGAGTCCTCTCAAGCAGCAACTAGGAGCATCTTAATTTTCGGATAATTATAAAGTGCAGAATTATTCTAATGGATAAAAGTATGATTTTTAGCAAGTCATTCCATCTCTCTGCCTCTCTGCATGATGAAATAATAACTTTATACAGTAGTACCATTCTTCTAAGATAGCAGCCAGACTTACTGGAGATAATCTATATAAAGAATGTCTTTCTTCAGGCGGAGATGTCGCTCAGTGGTAGAGCACATACCTCGCATGTGCAAGACCTTGGGTTCAATATGCAACACTAATGACAATGACAATGATGATAACAACAACAACAATGCAGCTGGTATTATGATGGAGGAGATAAAACATTAAAATTAGCTGGGCGCGGTGGCACACACCTATAATTCCAGTGGCTTGGGAGACAGAGGCAGGAGGATCACAAGTTCAAGACCAGAGGCAGTCTGTGTAATTTAGCAAAACCCTATCTCAAAAAGAAAAAAAAAAAAAAAAAAAAAAAAAAGGCTTGAGGCAGCAGCTCAGTGGTCCAGCACTTGCAAAGCATGCAAGCATGAGGCCCTGGGTTCAACCCCCAGTACTGCAAAAAAATAAATAAATAAAATTATATTCAAAATACAGATTTGATTATGTGAATCCCTGCTTTACACGTTCAAGTATCTTAACTCTAGGATGGAGTCTGAATGCCTTAACATGGCGGGCAAAGGCCTATGCTCTGACTGCTGCCTAACTCTGCCCACAGACTAAGCCTTCCTAAACTTCTTTCACTCCTTCCAGGTGTGAAGCCCCTTCTCCGCCTGTCCTTTTCCAGCACAATCCTGACCCTCCCACACACTCAGCCCCAGACTGGAGGAGCTGCCAGCTCTACCAGCCCACAGCCCCTGTCACAGCATGGCTGGGCAATTTCCTGATGATCTATCAATTTCCTCAACTGCCCAGCACTGAGATGGTATTATGATGGTTCCGGCTCACCATCTAGTGTAGCACCTGGCACAGAACAGAGCCCAAGAGATCTTGAATGAAGGAATAAGTCCTGTGACTGGTGCCAGCAGGTGGCACAGAGAAGCACGGCAGGGGACCAGGGGAAGATCAAAGCAGGACCATACTCATGGACAGGCAGGCTCTGTCCAGGCACACGAGGAGAGTGAAGGCGTTTCAGAAAGAGGGGAAGAGTGTAGATGGTGCACACAGGTTCACCAGGGCATGGTATGCTGAGGAAAACTTCCCACAATTATGTAGCACTGGAAGCTAGAACTCCCAAGGGAGGTAATCAGAGACACTGTTGCACTGAGGCTGCCAATGAGATACTATGTAAGCAAGAGAGAGCCACTGGTGAATTTAAAGCAGACAACTGATACATCAGATTGCAGCATGAGCTGAATGACTACAACCTAACTTGCTTTGATAATTTCCCTTTCTTTCTTCCTACTCTCCCACCCTTTCTCTATCTTCTAGAACATACAGTAATTTGTTTCCTGCCAACCCCCATTTTCATGGATTTTGTTGACCCAGGATGTCAGAGGACCGTGGACTAAGTCAGGTACGACTAACAGTCTCAGTCTGGATTCCAGGGGATAAAACTCCATTCTGACATGTCCCAAAACACAAGTGGAAGCCTCTCCCCAGGAGGAGGGCTCTACGAGCGAGCTGGAAACAGGGCAGCTGTGGTCTCTCCAGCTGGCTGTAACCGGAACATGTTCATCTCTTGCTTAAGGTATTTATTCCCCCGAGAGGGCCCATGGCAACAGGAACCTTTTCCAGTGATACGCATTCTTCCTTCCCAACTGAAAACACCTCTCTTCCCAGCCCTCCTCTCTAGTGAGACTTCCCACCCTCCCTTCCTGAGGGCAGAATATCCACAAAGCCTGCCCAGGAGCCTGATTAACAAAGTTAGTCTGAGACAATGGTTTTTAGACTTAAAGCCTAGACTTTTAGGGCTTAAAGTTAGGGTTCAAGGTTAGGGTTTAGAGTTCAGGCTTAGGGTCAAAGTTAATGTGAAGGTGAGGTTAGATTCGATTAGGATTTGTGTTAGGGTGAAGGGAAGGGATAGGATTGGGAAAACTGGGTACTGGGGAATGAGATTGGGGGCAGTTGCAACTCTAACTGCTCATAGGCACCCAGCCATACATCAAACCCATCCCTTATTTTTCCTGTTGAAATTCTCTTGAAATAATAATAAAATCGATCTGTCCTTGGATTCATAAACAGAGCTTAAAATTACTGATCTCAGGAAATGTCTAACCATTCATCAGAGTCAAAGACTGGTGCCATGGTCCATTTTCTCAGGAACTTGATAGCCTCATGGATAAAAGGTATTAAACTCCTGCAGACATGCGGCCTACAGAGCTAAACTACCTCGGGTGTGGCAAAACCTGCCCCATGAAATTAAGTGAGATGAGTAAACCAGGCACAGTGGTGCACACCTGTAATCCCAGTGGCTCAGGAGGCAGAGACAGGAGGATTGCAAGTTTGAGACCAGATGCAGTCTGTGTAACTTATCGAGACCCTGTCTCAAAAAGTAAAAAAATGGGCTGGGGTGCAGCTCAGTGGTACAGCACTTGCAGAGCATGCAGGCATGAGGCCCTGGGTTCAACCCGCAATACCAGAAGAAAAAAAAAAAGTAGAGATGAGTGATCAACTACAGGTCCTTGGGAAGCAGATAATTTGTGTGACCCTCCTTCCTGACCAGCAGGGGCTGAAGAGTATGGCCAGGAGTGGGACCAGGCCCACGTTAACCATTCATGGAAAATATTTCAGAATAGCTATGCCCTTAGCCAGTTAGAAAGGCTAAGTACAGGGCCTTGGACTCAAGGCAAAAACCATGACATGAAATCTAGAACCCAGGATGGCTGGGAACTAATGGTTCGTCAGCCATAATAAAGGAACCTGGAAAAATATTTGAGATTGAGGGTAAGGCACCTCCTACTGATGCAGAGCTTGGCAACATGTTTCTGTAAAGATCCGGATGTTGATGCTACTTGAGTGTTTGCAAGCCACACACAGCCTCTATCATGCCTACTCAGCTCTGTTGCTTTAGAACAAAAGCGGCCATGGACAATTCAGATAGGAAGCTGAGGCTGTGTTCCAATAACACTTCATTTAGAAAGCAGGCAACGAGCTGGATGTGACCCATGTGCCATGGCTGATCGACGCATGTGACAGAGGATGCGAGAGCACGTCTGGGGGGCCACCATAAGAAGATTGCCTTCTAAGAATGGAGCTGATATAGAGAGAGGCAAAATGGAGGTATCAGAGAGCCAGACCAGGGCTATAACATTGTTAGACACCAGCCACGCCTGCATCCAGCCGCACCTGGAACGCACATCCTCCAGTACCTTCATTTAGGTGAAACAATACATTTTCTTTTCGCTGTTATTATTTAAGCAGTGTAAATTAGGTTTCTGTCCACTGCAAACAAAAGAAGGTGTGACTGGCATTCAATGCCAAGAGGCTGGGGAAGGGAAACAGGGCTCATTCCAAATCCTCTGACTCCCTTCCCAGTGCTCTTCCGTTTCAACATACATCAGACAGAAAAGAGGGTGCCAGCTAAGAGGCCTCTTGTGGTGGCCAAAGACTGCCATTGCTAGTAAAGACCCAGATTTTGCTCCAAGAAACCCCTGCCTCTTGGAGTCTTGCTAGAGGAAAGTCTGTCCCTGAGACATGCTGCCCAGGGTTGTGGAGAGTTGATAGAACGGCCCCGGAGGGCCAGATGGCTTCCAGACAGCTGTGACTTGATGGAGGCGCTCCATTTGGCAGGGCCAGGGAGAGCCCAGCATGCGCTGCATCAATTAGCAGCTGCCTTTGAGCGAAGATGATTACATTGCCTCATTGCAGTCAGGCCTCAGGTAGCCACCACAAATAACGGTTACCAAGTCTCCGTACAGACATGCAGACACACTCTATGTGGTTTTACAAGAGAACAAGAGAAGTCTCTAGAGTTCTCATACATGGCTGAAGGAATTGTAGATTGGAACACATTTTCTAGAAGGTGATTTTGCAATAGCTGTCATTTAAAAAATCCTTTAAAATGAAAACTTCGTGACCTTTGACTCAGTAAGCAGCCTCCTCATCTGTAAGAACCTACCCTACGCAAAGAATCAGAATACAAACTCAGATTTCTGCACAAGATGTTCATCATGCCATTATTTATAACAGAAATATAAGGAGAAGGGCCAAATGCCAAAATATATTATGGTACACAGCCACAGGATGGAAAATGAATTACGGCTTAAAAGAATCTCTAACGACATGGGGAAATATTCACACTATGATTGGTGAAAACAAATAGTAACAGCCATGCACAGTGGCACATGCCTGTCATCCCAGTGACTTGGGAAGTGAAGGCAGAAGGATCGCAAGTTCAAGAGCAGAGGCAGTCTGCGTAACTTAGTGAGGCCCTGTCTCAAAAATTAAAAAATGGGCTGGGGGTGCAGCAAAACATGCAAGCACAAGGTCCTGGGTTCAACCCCCAGTACCACAAAAAAAAAAAAAAAGAAAGAAAAGAAAGAAAGGAAGATGCAAGAAAGAAAGCAAACAGTAACTAAATAAACGCCATGCCTGCAGCCATAGCCCTGTGGCATCTGATCCCATCAGATCTCAGAAGCTAAGCAGGTCAGACATCGACTCAATGGCACCTAACAACAACAACAAACATAGATCAAGATGGGTGAAGCTGAACTAAAGCCGTAATTGATAAAGAGGAAGTTACTCACAAAGCCAGGAAATGCTGATGCTTGGCCATTTTCATGGTTTGGACTATGTTCTTTGTGCTCGGACCTGATTATGCAGTGTTGTACGTCTGTCTTTGTCCCTCATGCCCACTGAGCGGCTAATGTCAGTCACTGACGAAACCGTTCACATAAAATAGGACCAGCTAGGAGTCCCAGACCAGCTCCCAGCTGCCTGGGGCTGCTTTCCTTTCTCACATCTCCCCTGCTGCCCATGTTCACTCTCTGTTGTCTCTTTGCTTTTAAATGGCTCTCTTTCTTCCACTAAGTGATGAAGTTCACCTTTTCAGCTTCCTTTTTAATGCACAGCACAGTGCTGGGCATTCAGAAAATGGAGCCTGCTCATTCTGAAAAGTACCTTAGGTTTAGATTTGGAGACACAAGACCCACCTTTCAACTCCTACTTTCTACTTGCTAAGTGTGCAACCTGGGCAACTGGGTGGGGATTACAGTCCTTGCCAAGCCCACTGGATTTCTGGAGGAAGGAAGGGAGGTGGGGAGAGAGAAAGAGAGGGGGGGGAGGAAGGGAGGGAGGGAGGGGAGGGAGAGGAAGAATGGAAAAGAGAGAGAGACAGAGAGGGAAAGGGAGAAGGAGGGGAGAGAGAGGGAGAGGAAGAGGGAGGGGAGAGAGAGGGAGGGAGGGGGAGGGGGAGAGAGAGAGAGAAAGAGAAAGAGGGAACTCTACAACCGAAAGGATTGGCAAAGTAGCAAATTCTCTAGAAATATGCATACAGTAGGTCAACAGAGCAGAGAGATGATTGGTTTGACCAACAATGTAGTCAAGGTAGCAAAGGACAATTAGTTTGAGGGACTGTAAAGACTCCAGGGGACATTGCATAGCAAGTGGAATTCTAATCACCTAGGTGACACTTCATCTCTGAGAAAGAGCCTTCGAAGGTAAGCACGTGGATACTGGATTTGCTTAGAAAGCTGCTCTCTAACATTTTCTGAGTGCTTACTGTGTGCCAGGCTTTGTGACAGAGAAGTGGGAAAAAACCACACAGCTCCTTCCCAAAGGTGGCCCTAGCCTCTTGGGAGAAAAAGACACCAACAAAACAACTGCAGTTCAGCATAACAAGCAGCGGAAGCAGGTACAAAGTACAGCAGAGCCCAGAGCAGGGAGGAGTTGATCCTATCAGAGGCTGAGGAGGAGCCACATAAAAAGGGTTATGCTTCCACTGGGCTCTTGAAGGATGAGTAGGAGTTTTCCAAGTTGATAAATGGCAAAGTGTCAGGGTAAAGTGATTTCTAGCAGAAGGGGCAACAGATGCAAAGGTACAAAACCATGAAATACTCTGGTATGTCCGGGGACCTTGAAAGCCACTCAAAAGTAAGTCATTTCAAGAGGGGTAAGACTGGCATGTCAACCATTATATCCTCACCCTGTCACAAAACTGACTTGGGCATACAGTTCCCTTGTAAATCAAAGAAGCTATCAATGAACACCACCACTGTAATTGCCAGAGGCTTGGGCCACAGTGATAGGATTCAAATGGCATGCACAAGTGGAGACCCACCTGTATAGTGTAGGTTTGCTTTATAGTTAGCGTTACATTATGTTTTCAGCCTTCTTCTTCCATTTTTACAACTCTTTGGGATTAATGACATGGTTAGCTGGTTTCAGTGCTCAAAAGTGACTTTTCTGAACAATGACTGCACCGATATTGAGGGCTTTTTAAATTGTATTCAACCCTTAGCTGCTGTCTGTCTTCAAACAATTTATGCAGAAAGGGCACAAGGTTCCCTGCCCAGTCTCATCTGTATTTGGCTTCGGGAAAGCCAGGTTGAGTTAGTTCTGTGTAAGATGACAGGCCACCAGGGAGGCCTGGGCTCTTCCAAGCCTTGCCTGTTCTTTTTTTTTTTTTTTTAAGCAGAGATCCAGAAGCTAACTTAGGGGCAGCTGCCAAGAGCTTTGGGCTGCACAGGCCTTGTGAGTGAACTTCCCCTGGGGGGCCAAAGCTGAGCGTGAACTGGCCAAATTCACTGGCCACGGGCCTTCCCTGGAAGGACGCCTTCAGGATCTGCTGCACACACCTCAGGGGGTGGCCGTCCTCCTGCCAGCCCTCCCAGGTTGACTCTGCTCCGCAGCCAGCTAGCTAATTCTCCAGCCGCCCCTCCTGACACTCATGTCCAGAGGCGGCTGGCCTCGCAACAGCTGGGTGTGCACAGAGTGAGCATCGGGCACCGCTCACACCCAGCCTCTTTGGGTGACCGAGGAAACAAGGGTGCAAAGCCACAGCCAGCCCAGCTGCTGCAACAAATCACCATAGGCTGGGTGGCTGAAAGACCAGAAATCTTCTCACCGTTCCGGAGGCGGAAAGTCTCAGCTCAAGTCTGAGCGCTCTTCTGGGCTGTAGGCAGCTGACACCTTGCTGTGTCCTCTGCTGGTAGAACGAGGGCAAGAAGGCTCTTTGGGGGTCCCTTTGACAAGGGTGCTGATCCCATTCACGAGAGCTTCACCCTCATGACTTCATCTAAACTTAACTATTGCCCTAAATCCCCACCTCCTAATACCATCGCATCAGGGGTTTAGGATTCCAACATATGAATCTGAGAGGGCCACAGATATTCAGCCCAATGCAGAATCCAAATGAAACTGTCTCATGAAATTGTTGTTGTTGTTAGGTGCTGCTGATCAAGTCCTGTCCAATTCATAGCAACCCTCATAGGGTTTTCAATGTCTGATTGCTTTGGGATTGCCTCGGGAGTGGGTTGTCACGTCCTTCTCCCATTTTTGCGGTGCTGGGAATCAAACCCGGGACCTCAGAGACTGCAGAGCAGTGCTCTACCAACTGAGCTAAATCCCAGCCCTGTTTCATGAAACAGGAGGATGGAAATCAACTATGTTCTAAACTAATCTATTATTTCAAATACATGACTGAAGAGACTATAGGAACTGAACAGATTAAGTCAGTAGACTTTTGACTTTCTCGTCCACCTCTCTAGAAGTTTATACAATCAAGTTGGTAAAAAGGAAGAAAAGCATTTGACCATCTCACTGAGAAAATGAGTCGCTCTCTATTCCAGAATGCAGAGCAATGGCGAGAGCTGTGAGAGGTGACTGGGGGGACCTGGTCAGGGAGGAGGCTATGTCTTGAAGCCACTGTCCCATCCTCAGGCGCCACCTGTGATAGGCACGCTGGTGTTCTGGGTGGGCTGTGCCTTCCAGCTCTGGGCTTCCCCCCACCTCTCCACCTCCTTCCACTTTGCTGATGATTCCCACAGGTATCCACCCCACCTTTTGTTCTGTTGTCAGCTCCCCCTAAAACCACTTTCCTGGCTCTGTCCTTCCTTCTCTTTTTACTTTTTACAGTAGTGTTATGGAGGTGTGATACACACACACCAAAATGTGTCCATTTTAAGATACGGCTTGATGGATTTTAACATATATGTAGACCCATAGAAACAATTTGCCCATCGAAAATCCTAGGAATAGCAGAGAAGCACTGTCAGATATAGTGCCAGAAAATGAGTCCCCCAGACTGGAAGACATTCAAGAAATAATGGAGGAAGGGTTGCCTCCTCAAAGTAGAGTCGACCTTAATGATTGGAATGGAGTAAAGCCCCTGGGACCTCCCATTTGCTCATGTGGCATGACTTAAAATGAGAAGAAACACAGTGTCTGCAACAATGGGCTCAAACACAAAAAGGCTGTGTGTGCCTGGCACAGTGTTGGGCAGTGTTTTGTTCTGTTGTACACAGGGCTGCTATGAGTTGAATCTGACTTGGTGGCACCCAACTACCACTACCACCATCCCAATCAAAATTCAAAACCCAGATGAGTGCCCTCATTCCACTGTGTGGTCAGTTCTTCCTGTCACTGCAGATGAGCTGTGCTGTCCTAGAATTTTCTATGAGTGAGATCCTACAGAACATGCTTTCTGCATCTGACTTCTCCCATTCAGTTTGGAGTTTCTGAGATTCATCCCTGTTCTTGCACCTCCCAGTAATTGACTCCTTTACGAGACCAAGGAGTCGCTCTTTGTATAAATATATACTTCTCGTTCATTCATCTATGTGTTGGAAGACAGCTGGGTTTTTCCAAGTGTTTGAGTGTTATGAATAAAGTGGCTACAAACATCCAGTGCCCCACACTATTTTGTTCAAGATTGGAAAACAATTGCTTGACATATCTTGTCTGGTTTTCTAGCTACTTGTATGGTGGGAACAGACAGTGGGCCATGGGCAGGACAGTTTTTAGTTCTCATCTACAAATTTGCCTCCCTGTCCCAGGGAGGGTAGAGTCCCCATCCTCTTCTAAAACATGCTGTTTGACTCAAAACTAAGACCCCCCCCCAAACCCCTGAGAAAAGCCTTCCCACCAGTCAAACCCCTGTTCTGAACATGGAAATGGAAATCAGATGGCTAAAAATCAGACTTTGGGGACCAGATGACCATTAGCCAGTGACAAGTCACGTGGCAGCATCACCTGAAGGATGCAATGGCATCTCACCTCGTTCTATGGGCATCTTTACTAAGCCTGCAATGCCAGTCCCATACTGAGAAGCAGGAGGTGAGGAACGCTTGATAAAACATTAACACCACTCACTGTCAAGGTCACGAAGAGCAAGGACAGACTGAGAAACGACTCCAGTGAGTGTAAAGTGGTACCGGCATGGGATCTTGGATCAGAAAAACAAGGTGAGACTGAGGAGCTCTTACGATAACTGTAAAATGACATCCTGCATGGGATCTTGGATCAGGAAAAACAAAACAAAAAAAAAGGCACTAATGAGAAAACTGGTGAAATCCGCATAAATCCTGGAAATTAGTTAATTGTAATGCCCCAGTGCTGGTGTCTTCGTTTTGACAAATGCGCCATGGCGATGTGAGACACTAACAACAGAAGTGACTGGGTAAGGGAGCTGTCTGTACTGTCTTCGCAACTTTTCTGCAAATATAAAAGTATTCTGAAATACAAAGTTAATGCTAAAGAGGGGCTTTCACGTTCTCGACACATGACAGCCGTGGCTAGCCCTGAGCTCTGGCCTCTACCACCCAGGCTGCTCGGCCCTCCTCCACACCTGCACTTTCTGAGAAAGGCATGGTAACTCCAGTCTATCTGTACTTCTCACTCACTCTTTATTTCCTCTCTGTCTATATAGGCTTTGGATTTGTGATTATTCATTTGCTTCCCTAACAACAAAATCACCTGCAACCATATCACTGTGGTGCCCCATCCCGTCAGATCTCGGAAGCTAAGCAGGGCTGGGCCTGGTTAGTCCTTGGATGAGAGACTGCCTGGGAACACCAGCTGCTGTAGGCTTGGGAGAAGGAGCTGGCAACCCACTCCCAATAATCAATCCGCCACTGAAAACCCTATGAATAGTAGAGAAACATTGACAATAATAGTGCTTTTTTATATGTAGGGTCGCTATGAGGCGGACACCAACTTGATAGCACCTAACAACAACAAATAACAACAACAACAAAATCACTGCCCTGTTAATATAGCCAGGAATCCTTGTCATGGGCTTTTCCACAGATTGGCCAATAAGCTGCCCAAAACCAAGGACAGAGAGGTTCATTTAAGCGTATAAGGGATGAATTCATGCCCAAACCCCAGCAGGCTCTGGAAAGCTGAGAGGGACATAGTACCACCTCAAGCTCTCTGGGCTGCCGTACGGCACCTAACAACACCTGCCTTTTCCATCCCTTTCTCTTCTCCACTGGGAAGCAGAGCACCCCAGTGTGGTCCAGGCAGCCATTTTACAAACCCTGCACCCGGCTCTGTAGTTTTATTTCTGGAGGTTAACGATCTAAATAAATTGGCCCTGTCTTGCCTCTGCTAAGCTGCTTGAAAAATGATGTTTTACAGTCAACATAGATCAGATTGGTACTTTCCTCCTCTGAAAGTTATCCGAGGTAGAAATTCTCACTCTACCTAATGAACCAATGTTAGTTTAACTACATGTTGTTAATTAAAAGCAAAGTTTTATGCAAGCTTTTTCCTCAGGGGGGAAAAAAGGGAATATTGTGCTTCAAAGTTCGTGAAATAGGATAGTGCTTCCAGAATTTACAAGCCGCTCTTAATGGGTATGGTGAGGTAACTTTTCAGGGTGTCCTGCCCTTGGGGACCTCATTCTCCCTCCAGGCAAGATCTGACCCCAGATAGCTCCCTATGGCCTAGGTCACTTAGCATTCCTGAGTGTGAGGCGGCTTTTTATTTTAGGTTCTCCATCTCTTTTCATCCCCGACCATCTTGCTGGTAAGTCAGCATGAACCATGAGCATCAGATAACAAAAGCCAGGACCCCTGGTCATTCAGGCTGCAGATTTAAGGAAGGCTCCTCATTTGGGTTCTTCCAGAAGTGAACCTGGAACGAGAAGTCATTTATTAGGAGGTGAGCCAAGGGCATATGAGCTAGGAGAACAGAAGAAACGGATGGAAAGGAGACTACTATAAGAGGTAAGTCACCAGGTAAGTTACCACTAGGGGAAACCAAGGCTCAGCCACACGGGTCTGCACTGGGCCCCAAGTAGAAGACACATCTCGGAGTCATTGGTCAGCAACCCAAGGGCTGAGGACTGAGAGCTGCATGCATCAATCACCCGAGGTCAGCAGCTACTCCTGAGGATGCTCAGTTCCAAGCCCTACTGGACTCTGCCCACGAGCAGAGTGGGCTCGGGTGCCCAGAGACCTCCAGGCAAGAAACACAAGCCCTGGCAGTTAGAAGTGAGGCCAGCATCCGGAGAAGTGGTGAGAGCTTATGGGGGCGGGGCAGGACATCAGCCACAACTGCAAAGCAGAGGTCCAGAGCACAGATGGGGGCAGAGCCCAGCCCACCAGGCTCCTAGGCAGGTAAAGCAATCCCATTTCTGCCTGTGGAAGCCAATGAACACCTGCCAGGCTTCCCAGCCCATCACGGAAGAGACACACAGCTCTAGGACCCGTGGGCAGAGCTCCCCCTGCCTCCTGTCCAAGGAGTCCACGGCAGAAAGACAGCTGAGCCAGCAGGGCAGGCTGGACCATGGCAGGCTTGGGAGAGTCACCTGACCGCTCCGAAACTCAGTTTCCCTGTCTATGATGGGGAGAAGGAGACCCCTTCTTATTAATACTTCTCGCAAATGAAAGCAAATATTATATCAAATCAACACTTGAGAACTAGGGGCATCCAGTGTCGGAGGGAGGTTCAAATGGAACAATGCCCTCACCAGGTAGACACCATCTGCGATGGACTAGTGCTTTGTTCCCACTGCCCCCGACCTCATATATTAGAGCCTCCACCCCCAGTGTGGTGGCGGTTAGAAGTGAAGCCTTTGGGAGGTAAGTGAGGTAAAATGAGGTCATGAGGGAGGAGCCCTCTTCCGCCCCCATAAGAAGAGGTAGAGAAGGACAATGGTCGTTCTTCCTTCTGGGGGAGAACTCTTCACATAAATTGCTGTCGTTAGGTGCCGTCGAGTCGGTATCCGACTCACAGCGACCCTCATGGGGTTTTCCATGGCTGACTGTTTCGGGATTGCCTTGGGAGTGGGTTGCCAGGCCCTTCTCCCATTTTTGTGGTGCTGGGAATTGAACTCGGGACCTCAGACACTGCAGCGCAGCGCTCTACCAACTGAGCTAAATCCCAGCCCATCTTCACATAAAACTCTGCCCTTAATTAACAACATGGGGCTAGGCTAATATTGGGCCATTAGGTAGAGTGAGAAATTCTACCAAGGATAACTCCCAAAGGCGGAAAGTACCAAGCTGGTCAAATCTTTCAAAACATTCATCAAGGAAAAGCCCCAGGAGGACCCTGTAAGAAGGCAGCTGACCACCAGGCAAGGGAAGGACCCTCACCAAAGACACCAGATCGGCCACCGCCTTGATCGTGGACTTCCTAGCTTCCAGAACAGCGAAAGGCAAGTGCCCATTGTTAAGCCACCCAGTCTCTGGTATTTTGTTATAGCAGCGTGAGAAGACTATGGCAGGCTTCTACAAGGACAAGGTCAAGTTGATAAAAACTACATAAGGGAAGTCTTTTGAAGATGGTGGAAGGGGGGATGCCAAAAACACAGCCTTCACAGGCTGTCCTTGGCTTGTCAAGGATATTTTAACAAATGTATAAAATGGGTACTAGATTTAAAGGACTGTATCACTGTGGTTTCCATACCCATCAGGTCTTGTAAGCTAAGCAGAGTCAGATCTGGTCAGTACTTGGATGGGAAACCCCCTGGGAATACTAGCTACTGTAGGCATGTGAAAAGGACCTGGCAACCCAGTCCCAAAAAACAATCAGCCATTGAAAACCCTATGAATAGCAGAAAAGCACTCACAATACTGTTTCACCTGTTGTACACAGGGTCGCTGTGAGTTGGACACTGACTTGACGGCACCTAACAACAACAAGAAACATAAAAAGCAAATGCAATCCATGACCTTTGCCTGGATCTAGATTTCAGAAAATGTCACAAAAATATATTTTGAGGTAATTAGAGAAATTTGAATATGGTCCAACATATCTGGTGATATTAAGAAACTTAGGTTCATTGTTAGGTGTGATAATGAAATTGTGGTTGTGCAGGAAATAGCCTTATTTTTGGAGATGCCTGTTCACAACTTCAGAGGTTCAATGTTATGATGTCCATACTTAACCTAAAATGATTGAGTGAAGACGGTAAAATACAAATGCTACGTGGTAGTGACATGGGTATTCGTTACACTCTTTACGTTTCTATGTTTGAAATGTTCATAATAAAAACTTCGCAAAGTTTTAAGAAATTTCTATAATAAATATTCAAGCATCAGAAAAGCAGACAGCATAAGTGGATCTATTTATGTTATTATATTGAACCCTAGGTCATCATTTATTTTTAATTGAAATATTTATTGAGATAATTATAGATTCACGTGCAGTTGTGAGAAATAATACCGAGTGTTCCTGGGTGTACTTTACACAGCCCCAGAGGTCACAGTTTTCTCTTTAGTTCCTTCTATAACCTGTAAAGCTTTGCTCTTCACATTTGATTTGATAATCATTAATCCTATTCATTTAATGGGGTTTTTCTCATTGATTTTATTTTTTTTCCTGCAGATTTTAACTGCTGTCTTTGCCATATAACCTGAATGTGTATGTGTGTGTACATGAGAGAGAAAGAGAGAGAGAGACTATGTGTTGGGTACTGTGTTCCATTAGCTTAGTGGCAATGCCTATGCTAATACCACAATGCCTTAATGCACGCATGTCTAGAAGCTTTGATAGCAAACAGAAAGAGCCTCAGCCCTATTCTACATCTAAATTTCTTCCCTTGTCTTTACCCATTGTTCCTCTGTATAATTTTGACAATCAGTTTACTAAGCACCACCAAAATCATTGTTTGGATTTTAATTGGAAAAAAAATGCATTTGGGGGAAATTTGCATATCAATAATATTGAGTCCTCCTGGGAGACAGAAAACTTCGTGAGTAGAGGAAAAGCATTCCTTTGAAATATCAGAACCAGGCTGGATTTTACGCACATAGCCAGCATGGGAAGACTGCCTCGGGGGAATGTGGTGAGTCAGTAACTGGCCTTTCTGCCTGTTACCCATGTCCATTTCCAGGACTCCCAGGTGCCCATCAGGTATCCATGGTGGATGGTAGGCATGAGGCTCTTCCTGCTGTTTGTTTGTGCTCTACATGGAAACCCAGGAATTCCTGAGTCCTTTCCTGCCAATCGGCACCAGTGAGCTTCACACAAGAGACAGTGGCAGAATGCAGCTAAGGGTGCCCCAGATGGAGGCCAGAGCAGGCACCCAATCACACCCGGCAGAAACCTCTGCGTCCAGAAGGCTTTGAGTTTGTGGCATTTTGCCCATGTGAGGACTCTTCCTGCCCTTTCAAAATCTAAATCTTGGAATGACTTGGAGGCAAGCAAAGAGAGTAAAGGAGGAAGAAGACTGACCGAAAAGGAACATTCTAGTCTAACTTCTCTAACCAACTCTAAGCCCAAAGGAGTCAAAAAAAGAGATGAAGACATAGGTGGACCAGACATTTAACTCTGTAACGAGAACTAGAAGAAGAGCCTGGAACTCTGCCTTTTGGACACAATATTCCATCTACCTAATAAAAGAAATGAGTATTACAGGTGCAGACCAATCAGAATAGTACCTTCTCCTTCCTTGAGGAGCTGGGATTTAGCTGGGTTGGTAGAGCGCCACTCTGCAGTCTCTGAGGTCCAGGGTTTGATTCACAGCACCACAAAAATGGGAGAAGGATGTGGCAATCCACTCCCGAGACAATCCTGAAACAGTCAGCCATTGAAAACCCTATGAGGGTCGCTATGAGTCAGACACGACTCGACAGCACCCAACAGCAACAACAACCTTCCTTGAGTAGAGAGTTTGGAGGACGCTAAGAGGCGCTAGACTTTGTTATGGGCAGATGAGCTGACTCATTTTATCTCCCACAAATCTGTTCAAGTACTTGCACTAGTTGTTTTTGTTGTTAGGTGCCATCAAGTTGGTGTCTGACTCATAGCAACCCTATGTACAACAGGCCAAACAGTATTGTCAGTGCCTCCCTGCTATTCATTGGGTTTTCAGTGGCTGATTGTTTTTTGGGAGTGGGTTGTTGGGTCCTTCTCCCAAGCCTGCAGTACCTGGTGTTCCCAGGAGGACTCCCATCCAAGGACTAACCAGGCCTGACCCTGCTTACCCGCCAGGATCTGATGGGATCGGATGCCACAGTGGTATGGCTGCAGGCACTAGTTACTCATTCACTAATAACTCATTTGTTAATTGATCAAATATTAAGTACAGATATTTCTTGGTATTTGTTATGGTTAGTTCCAGTCACTCCTGCAATACCAAAGTCTGCGGGTGCTCAAGTCCGGAGTATAAATTGGTGTAGTATTTGCACATCCTCCTGTATGGCTTCAGTCATCTCTACATTATTTACAATACCCATGCAACTTCACAATAAATTGAGAAAAGATTGAGGTTGTCCAAGATTTTGCTCTACTTGGTTCTACAATCAACACTTGTGGAAGCAGCAATTAAGAAATCAAATGATGGCCAGGCACGGCGGTGCACGCCTGTAATCCCAGCAGCTGGGGAGGTGGAGGCAGGAGGATTGCAAGTTGGAGACCAGAGGCAGTCTGTGTAATTTAGTGAGACCCTGTCTCAAAAAGTAAAATGAAAATAGGCTGGAGGCGGCAGCTCAATGGTCCAGCACTTGCAAAGCATGCAAGCGCAAGGCCCTGGGTTCAACTGCCAGTACGGCAAAAAAAAAAAAAAAAAAAAAAAAAAAAAAAAAAAAAAAAAAAAAAAAAAAAAAAAAAAAAAAAAAAAAAAAAAAAAAAAAAAAAAAAAGAAAGAAAAGGAAAAAGAAAAGAAAAGAAAAAAGAAATCAAAAGACTCATTGCTTTGGGAAAAGCTGTGGCAAAAGATCTCTCTTTAAAGTATTGAAAGGTAACAACGTCACATTGAAGATGAAGGTGCACCTGACCCATGCCATGGTATTTTCAATCACATCAGATGGTTGTGAAAGCTGAACATTGAACAAGGGAGACAGAAGAAGAATAGATGCTTTGAATTATGGTGCTGGAGATGAATATTGAATATACCATGGACCGCCAAAACAACCAACAGACCTGTTGTAGAAGAAGTGCAACCAGAGCGCTCCTTGGAAGCAAAGATAGCTAGACCGTGTCTTAGCTATTTTGCACATGCAGTCAAGAGGCACCAATCCCTGGAGAAGGATATTATGTTTGTGAGAGTGGCAGGTCAACAAAAAAGAGGAATCCCTTCCATTAAATGGATTGACACAATATCTGCAACAATGGGATTAAACATAAATAAGATTATGTCCCTGGCACAAAATCAGGGACTGTTTCATTCTGTTGTACATAGGGTCACTATGAGTCAGACCCAACTCAATGACACCTCACAACAATATAATGCAAATGTTATGGTAATAGTTGTTACACTGAATTGTCAAGGGAATAATCATGAGGGGGAATAAAGCTTGTACACTGATAGAATGTGATATGTTTTCTGCTACTATAATGAAATACTTGAGTCTGAGTACTTTATAAAGTAGAGAAGCTTACTCAGCTCCCAGTTCTAGAGGTTTAAGGGCATAATGCTGGCATCAGCCTGGGTCTGGTGAGACCTTTCTAGCCATATCACACATATTACAGCAGGGCAGCACCATGGTGGCAGCATATGCAAGACAGAGCAATGACATGGCAAGACAGGAAGCCAGAGAGCAGGGAGAGGCCAGTCTTACAAGAACTAAGGTTAACCCATTTTAAGGGTAGGGCTTCCCACTAGGTTCCACCTCCTAAAGGGCCCACCACCTCAATACTGCCATCCTGAGGACCAAGCCACCAGCCTATGAAACAATAGAGGACAAATCACTCCAAGATCCAACCCACCTATCACTGCCTATGCAATTAAAAAAAAAAAGTATTTTCAATCCACAGCTGGTTGAATTCAAGAATGAAGAATCCACAGGTCTGGAAACCTGATTTATAGTCTATTCCTCATGATTCATGAATTCACTTGCTAAAATTTATTTGTAATCCATAAATCAATACTTCCAGGGTCATTTTTGGAAAGAGTAGCGAAAAAATGTAAGGCATCCAACAGGCACACTTTCCCAGCTGGTCCTATTTCCTCCTGCCTTTGAGTTTCAGGTCTAATATGATAAATGAGCCTCTTTCCTGCGATTTATTTAGGCTATGTTTTCCACATTTTCCTGATTTTTCTCAGCAATTTCACCATTCACAGTGTCCCCCGAGCATAGTGCTGAAGTGCTGTCTAGTGTTCCAAAGCACGAGAAGCCTGTGATGCGCCTTATGGAGATAACACTATGGTAGATAAGCTTCATTCAGCATGAGTTATAGTGCTGTTGGCTGTGAGTCTGATGTTAATGAATAAACAATGTAAATTAAATAAGAAGTCTTTCAACAGAAACACAGTACAAGGTTATGAGTTGACGGGTTAATGGAAAGGTGTAGCTCACAGCATCCTACCCTGTATCTTCCCCAGGTCCAATGTGCCTTCATTCAGAGCTCACAGTGACTTTATGGAACATTGCTATTATTGTTAGGTGCCATAAGTCAGATCCGACCAATAGTGACCCCATGTACAATAGGACAAAACACTTCTCTGCCACTTATAGGGTTTTTAATGACTGATGATTTAGGGAGTGGGTCCTTCTCCCATCTTTGTACTAATAGGGATCAAAGCCAGGGCCTGAGAGCATGCAAAGCAAGTATATTACCACCTGAGCTAAACTCTCAGCCCTTGGAGAACACATTGGTGTTGTTGGGTGCCATTGAGTGGAATCTGACTCATAGAGACCCTCATAGGGTTTTCAATGGCTGATTGTGTCAGGATTGCTTCAGAAGTGGGTTGCCAGTGTCCTTCTCCCATTTTTGCAGTGCTGGGGATGGAACCCCAGTCCTCAGAGAGTGCAGAGCAGTGCTCTACCAACAGAGCTAAACCCCAGCCCCTTACAGGACATAGAATCTGCACATGAGAACCAACTGTATATACGATGCATGCAATAATCCATCAGAAGACACAGCCCTTGTCCACATGTGGTGAGAGGTGAGACTGGACCAGAAACCAAAAGACCAGGATGTGAGCCCAAGTCCACTAGATTAAAATATTTCACGGGTATTCCGCCACATTTACTTGACTTTTATTTCCTTGTCTGTAACATCACGTGGCTGTTTTGGCTTTGTCCAGGGGACAAAAGTGTGCCCTCGCAAGAATACAAAACACAGCAGCCCTAGGAGTTACACAGGGCACCTGTGCAGCCAAATGCAGAGCCCCTGATTCCGTGGAACCACCTCGCCGCATGTTTAGTGACTGTGTTGGCGTGTGGGCATTTTCTCCATCTCTGCAAGTTTGATTGGATCAAGCTCTCTCCACCGCCTGAGAAGATATTCTGCCGTCCTGTGCTTGTTATAAAAAGTTTCTTAGCCTGTAAGGTCCTGGACCATGATAAACCCATGCTGAAGCTACCAACCACCTTATGAAGTCCCTTGTTGGCTACAAGTCCCCTGGCTTCACCCTGACTTGACTGTCAAGTTCTCTTACCTTCCAACAGATGATGTGGCCTTTTCAGGGTCTCTGTTTCCCCCTCTATTAAAAAAGGGGCATGCCATGCCACCAACACAGGACAGGCAACCACAGGGGCTGTATGCTTTCTTTGTACTCTCAGAGACCTTAAATATGACACATGTACCTCCGTTCAGCCAGACCACGACTCCGGTGTCAATTAATTTATGTTCAATTATTTATTCTCCTGTAATGCCTTCTCCCGTTACTAACAGATAATCATCTAAGAGGAAGTGAGATCCAGCATGCAGTGCTAATGTGAGATCATTGTACCGGCAAAGCCCTGGCTTGGAAAGAGCTGCTGAGATGGGGCACAGGTGATTTAGTACGAGGAAAGCTGGGCGATGGGCCCCCTGTAATTAGCTCTTTAACTTATTTAATGATGCACCCTGGGTGCTAAGCGCTGTTATTGTTTAAGGGTTTAATGTGCCGTACAGTCCAGGGAAAGGAGACTGGGAAGGAGGAAGGCAACGGCTTTTCAGACTCGGGTTCTTGGGGAGACTGACTCAGCACCACACGAAGCCCTGCAGAGGTTATTCTGCTTCCTTCCCCCTCTACGTGTAGGGCATTAGGGGAAAGGACTCTCGGTAACTTTCGGCACCAATTGTTCTCCAACACTTCCAAAAACAATAATGCTAAAGCTGTCTAAGAAAGACTGAACAGAAAAGTAAAAAATGCACATGGTTATAAGAAAGGGAGTTTTTAACCATGTTTATCTTCTCTGCACTTACAAATTTAAGTGATACTTGAATTGTTAAATGTGTCAAGTTTATTGCTGCACAAAAGTTTACTTTAAACCTAGTGACTACGCACAGTTCACTTCCTGCCTCCCCATATTCATAGTCAACAAGCCATAGAGCTTTTTCCACTCAAGCCATTCTTCATCTTGGGTGAAAAGCAGAGTCCAAAAAGAAAGAGCAAGAAATGCCATTATTTTTCCAAAACCAAACTTACTTTTCATTTCAGATTTCACTTCAAAGGGAAAGTGGCAGCTCTGTCTCAGTAACCCTGGGGTCACCCTTCCCTGGGGTCATCTCTAAGCACCCTAGGCCTCCCCGCTCCCTGTATGGCCAACCTGCCTCCAGCCCCAGCTTCTGCAGGTGGGCGCACAGGAGTAGGCCCAGCCCTGGCGTCAGGACGAGGACATGTTCCAGGTGGTGCGCACCTGCGCTCAGTCACCCTCCACGGTCACTTCTCTGACATTATTTCCAGCGGCCTCCTGTTCAATACATTTTCCTAAGTTCACCTTCTCCCAGTCTCTCTCCTCTCCTTCTTATCACCCACATTTTTGTCCTTTTCCACCTGAACCAAACACCATGGATCACAGATCAGAGCCAGGAAGGCGGAAGAGAGCTCAGAGATAGCTCAATTCAGTTCCTCGCCCTTTATAGGTGGGGAAACTGAGGCTCCAGGACATGTTAGGGGCAGAGTCAGGACAAAACCTCAGGGCATCACAGCAGCCAACCAGCCTCTCCTCACAAGGACAGAGGAGGCCACATTTTCCTAAGAGCCAAGGTTGCCTAGTGTGGCTTGGTGACCATGACTTGCCCAGAGGAAAATACAAGGCAGTGAGTAAGTATCTGTTGAATGAATAACTTAATGAATAAATGGAAGTGAGTGGGCTATAAGTGGAAAACTTATACAAGATGTTGTAACCTACTTATAGTTTCAATATACTATTAACCAGAAATAACTATAAGGAAGGCCAAGTGACCAAACTGCCTCCTTTTCCCATTTGAGGATAGGATGGCTTTGGGTGGACACTCCACTGCATTAACTGCTCTCCTTTGCTCTATTTCTTCCTATCCTGAAGGAGTTAGTGTGCCCTTGTTAAGGCCTGGAGGTGCATTTCCTTGGAGTAGCTATGTGGTTGTTGTTAGGTGCTGTCAAGTGGGATCCATCTCAAAGGGACCCAATGTACAACACAATAAGATACTTCCTGACACTGCCATGCCCAGCACTGTGTCAGGGATTCTCTGCCACTCATAGGTTTTCAATGGCTGTTTCAGGCTTGCTTTGAGAGTAGATTGCCACATCCTTCTCCCATTTTTGTGGTGCTGGGGATCGAACTCATGGCCTCAGAGAGCACAGAGTAGTACTCTACCAACTGAGCCCCTGGTACCCTAGCCGCTAGAGGAGCGTTAGCCATCTATAAACAAGAATGAAACTGAAGAGTAAAGGATTGGGGCTGCCAAGTAAAATACAGGGAACTCATCTAAGAGTAAATTTTAAATAAACAGCAAAAATACCTTAGCATGTCTCCAATCATTGCGTGAACGTCTGTTATTGTTGATATTTGGCTTTGCTTTGTTGGTGAATCTGACACCTCCACCAAGAACGCCAGCTTCCCCTACTCTGCATATAAAATGCAGGGAATGCAGGAATTCCTATTTGACCAAGTCTAATTACAGCTTGTTTGTATTAAAAGAGATAAAACAAGGCCACTGTTAAACGGCCGGGGATCTCCCTGAGAAGAAAGAGAAGCCTTGACAAGTCCATGGATTCACCTCCTTTACCCTTCATTACCCCGTTGTTGTGGGACATGGGCCATAAAGGTTTGTTTGGACAGTGGAAGAATTTACAAGAAACATGGGAAAGATCTGAGACTTCAAGGCTGTAAATTCTGCAGAAGCTTCTTTTTACAAGGTAATTTTAGATCAGGACATTATCCAGTTCTCATAGACAGCTCCATGGGTTAATAAATTCCTCCAGAAACTCTGCTGGGTATTATATTTGTACTAATTTCACTATTCCAGAATATTTGAATATCTGGTGTCTAGGGAGCCCTTCCCCCACATGTCTGTCAGCTCAGGGGGCTTGTGTGCTGCTGTGATGCTAAAAGCTATGCCTCTGCCATCTCAGATACCAGCAGGGCAACCCATGGTGGACAGGTTTCAGATGAGCTTCCAGACTATAGACTAAGGAGAAGGAGCTGGCAGCCCACTCCCAAAAGAATTAGCCACTGAAAAACCTACTAATACCAAAGAAGCACTGTCAAATAGAGTGCCAGAAAATGAGTTCCCTAGGCTGAAAGGCATTCAAAAGACAACTGGGGAAAATGTTGCCTCCTCAAAGAAGAGTCAACCTTAATGACAGGAATGGAGTAAAGCTCCTGGCACCTCCACTTGCTGTTGGGGAATGACTCAAAATGAGAAGAAACACAGTGGCTGCAACAATGGCTCAAACGTAAAAGGACTGTGTGTATGACACTCTGTCGGGTAGTATTTCATTCTGTTGTACGTAGGGTTGCTATGAGTCCCATCCAACTTGATGGGACCTAACAACAACAACAACAACAACAACAACAACAACAACAACAACAGGAAGACATTTTATGGCCCCATAAAATGGGGTTTAGCTCAGTTGGTAGAGTGCTGCTCTGTGCTCTCTGAGGCCCTGGGTTTGATCCCCAGCACTGTGTTAAGTGGGAGAAGGACTTGGCAGCCCACTCCTGAAAAAATCAGCCATTTAAAATCCTATGAATAGTAGAGATACACTGACAAAGTGCAAGGTATGGCACAGTGTTAGAGGGTGTTTCATTCTGTTGCACACAGGGTTGCTATGAGCCAGACCCAACTCAACAGCAGCTAACAATAACAAACTGAGGATGGAGTGCTTACAGGAAAAAAACTTAACAACATCAGTATTGATTTTAACAGTGTTTAATAGTGCTTAATACTGCTCAGTGCCCCAGGGAGTGGTGGTGCCCCCTCATCTCTTTCAAAAGGTTAAATCAACTGTGGCACATCCATTCAATGGAATGCTACTCAGTCATAAAAAGAACAAACTGCTGATACAAGTCATTATTGTAAGTGGAAAAAAAGCAGTCTTATAGTGCTACTTACTATGTGATTTCACTTATATGAGTATGGAAAAGAAAAATTATGGTGACAGAGAACAGATGAATGGTTACCAGAGGTCAGGGATAGTGGTTGGACTGTGATATAAAAGTACAGCATGAGAGATTGTGCCAGGGTAGGGGGCTGCTCTGAGTCCTGACTGTGGTGGCAGTTATAGGAATATAAGTTTGGAGAATCATAGAACTCTACACACACAAAAAAAAATTTTATTATGTGATCATTTAAAGAGAAAACTAACTCAGAAATATAAAACTAGCAAATCTGAGAGTTTAGGATCCAAATCTTGGTCTCTTCAATCCCATGAAACAAACTACAATTTATCTGACAAAGTGTTTTAAGACAGAAGGAATGTTGACACAGATATCAATATCCCTGCCATCTCGACTGTGCATGTGTATTGAATATTATATATGTATGTGTACACAAACGTCTCAAATATTGTATATTCTCAAATCGAATCTGCATCCTGTAAACAGTCTTAGAGAGCTATAAAATCAGATGTGGGTTAGAATCACATGCATATTGTGAGCTGGGTTGAGAGCTATCAACCATGAATCCAAACAGCATGCAATTCTAACTCACATCTGATTTTGCAGCCCTCTAAAACTGTCAGAAGGGTACAGATTAGATTCAAGAATATATGGTGTATATATATTGAACATTATATATGCATATAGACATATACACATCTTGAACATGTATATAGCAAATATATATACATATAGACACATCTTGAACATGTATATATCAAACAATTTACATATATATATATATATATATATATATATATATATATATGCTGTTGTTAGAGGCTGTCAAGTCAGATCCGATTCATATCGACCCTATGTACAACACAATGAAACACTACCATACACTGTGCCATGCACACAGTCCTTTTATGTTTGAGCACATTGTTGCAGCCACTGTGTTTCTTCTCACTTTGAGTTGTGTCACATCAGCAAATGGAGGTCCCAGGGGCTTTACTCCATTTCCCAGGCAACTCTTCCCCAGTTTCTTGAATGCCTTCCAGCCTAGGGAGCTCATTTTCAGGTACCATGCTGACAGTGCTTCTCTGCTCTTCATAGTTTTCAATGGCTATTTGTTTCAGTAATGGGCTGCCAGGTCCTTCTCCCTAGTCTGTGTTAGTCTGGAAGCTCAATTGAAACTTTATCACCCTGAGTGGCCCTGCTGGTATCTGAAATATCAGGTGGCACATCTTTTAGCAATCCCCACATTTCTGTCAGCTTGTCATGCTGTGGGGTTTTGTGTGTATATATACATATACAAGCACATATATACAACACATATATCTTGAATATTCAAAGTGAATACTATATATACATATACATATGTTAAATGTATAATAGATGTGCAGGCTTTTCCTCATCCAAGAGCTTAGCATAGTGTCTAGGGAATCTAAGAGGAATGGCTTGGACTTTTGGCCTCTGGCACTCTATTGGCTTAATTGCTCAATTCCCCAGCCAGCTGGGAGCTTGGCTAATCATCTGTAGGAATAAAAGGCACTGCTGATAGAAGCCGTCATTTTTCTGTCCTTTCACTAAGTGAGTTTTGTGTCACCTATAATTGTTTTCACCTGAGCCCCAGGCTCATCTATTGACCCACTGCCTCAACAGCCCCATTCAATGTCTACAAGTCACCTCTTACTCAACATGGCTAAACGAGACAGTTGACTTCCTGGATGCTGCAGAAATTCCAAACAAAAGACTCCAAATAGAAACAGATTTTCTTCCCCACGTCAATAAATGTCTCCGCTATCCACCCAGCTGCTAGGGCCAAAGACAAAGCATCACCCTTGACTGCTCCACTGCCAGTCCATCCACTCCATCAAGCCATCCTCTCTTCCACCCTCACCGCATCCCTTACTCCTGGTCCCCTTTTCTCACATGGAAAACTGGGAGAGCCTTGTCTTTGCCACCACAGCTCCTACTTGCCCGGCTCCAGGACAGTCTCTGCAGAATGGACTGGGCTATCAAATTGGAACTGCCCTACACCATGAAATCCAAACACGGCTTCCTTCCACCTTTCACGCTTCAAGTGCAATCCATGGCCAACCCCCCCTCCCATGATCTGACCCGTGCCCGCTTCTCAATGTCGTCTCTCTGCACCATACCTCTTGCTCACACTCCATCCTCTTTTCCCTTTTTGCCATGTGTCCTCTCCTGCTCTAGGACCCCTGGTCTTACCCTGCCCTGGGGCATGGATGGTTTCTCTTTATCACAGAAGTCTCAGTCTCACCTTAGATCTGACCTCTTTGCACAGGACATCCTCAGCCGCTCAGTACAATGGAGCCTCTTTCAGATCAAAGCCCATCTACTATTCTCATCTGAGAACCGATATTCTCATTTATAAGGACAAACAGTCTTTTACTACAAGCCCCATAACCATGACATTCTTGTCTGCCTTGTTCCCCGCTGTGGCCTCAGTGCCAAGAATGGTGCCCTGTACCTTATAGGTGGGCAGCAAGTGCTTGATACATAAATGGATTGCAGAGGAAATGTACGCAAGGAAAGCTAACTGCGATATCTATGCAGGGACTTTCAAAGACTCCATGAGCTAGCTGCCACATTCCAAGGGACACATTTAGAGGGGGGGAATCCTAAGGTACAAAATATTTCAGTGCAGAGCTACAGCCCCAGGGCAAGGATGTCCTCCTGTGTGTGTGCTGAAACTTCCACCCAGAGCACTTGGGAGCTCTTCTCTCCACCAGTCAGGCCATTTTTCTGAGGTTAAAGACCATGGCAGGTATTCAGGAAATGAATTAGTATGTTTATTGGGCCACATCCCCTGAGACAAACCACTTGTCTCATCAAAGCTACAGCTGTCTCAGAGCACAGCAAAGCCTCTCCAATCAACAATTTACATGGGCACACGTAACATATTGTACCATCTTGATTTATGGTGACAATTAAGAACATATTACCAAAGTCTAGTTCACCATTAACATCCCTGGGGGCAGGATAACTTTTAAATGTTCTGGCTGCTCCCTCCCTGAAGACTTGGATCTTGGCTAGGGATTTCAAGATTATAAATTTAACAAAGGATGAAAACTGCAAGAGGAGAGTCTTGAACAGCAAATAATGAGCTTAACCAGCACCTCAACTTCTCAGCAAGATTTATGATGCCTCCCTGCCTGGGGCCACAGAATCCTTTATTCCGAAGTTTATAGCCTCTGTCACTTATGGTTTTAGCTCCAGATGTGAGAGTCTGGCCCTTGGATGGGATTCTTTATAGAAGATTCTTTATAGAAGCCATAGTTTCAGCAAACCCTTCCTTCTGAGAATCTATTTGGAGACTAAGATAGTGCCCAGAGAGCAATGACCATCATTTCCAAAGACCAAAACAAGTGCCTACAGCTTAAACAAGTTGCCCTATACAGGGACCCTCAAGTGTATACTCATTGGACCAGAAAATCCAGTGACTGGACTTCCAAGATCTGGCTTAGAACTCTGGAATGAAGTGGTACCTCAGCACTTGAGCTGCTCCGTGCTGGAACATTTCAGTCCTCAACTGGTATTTTCCAGAGAATTTGGGTACAGAGTTCAACCACCTGCTCAACACTCACCCACCATGCTAAAACCTACATGAGCTGCCACACTTACCCACGATGCCCGCTGGTAAGAGAAGGGGAAAGCATCACGTCGCACATCAAGTTCCAGCAGGAAGGACCTGTCCCAGTGCTGTGTTCATGACCTCCTGGGTGGGTTTTTTTTTTAAACTTATACATACATACATATACCATATGGTCAAAAGGGCATCCAAGAAATTTCTTAGTACTAAGAGTGGAGGGGAGAGGGAAACAGTAAGAACAGCAATTGAATTTTACAAAGAACGTGTTGCTAAGAATTTGAGCAGCAAGTGTGTACCTGAATTAGCCGCTCACTCTAAGTGTCAGAATCAGTGCTTGGTGCTCCAACCAATCAGCGCTAGACCAGTCTTCCACCACAGACTGTGGGCAGGTGCTGAGGCACTGCTGTGATGGGCTCAGCGCAGGAGCTGAGTGGCCTTCATGACCCCCCAGCACAGCCCAGGAACATGAGCAAGAGCCAATCACAATTTCCTTATGGCCAAAGTGACAGAAGTTGAGGAGCCATCATCTACAGCTCAGATTTTCCCGCAGTGTGATTTAGAGACCCCTTCCATCACAACTGCTCATGGGCCTTTACAGGGTGATAGGTCCCCAAGCCCAGACCTGCGGAATCAGGATCTCTCGAGTGCAGGGTTAGGAACCTGCACTCTGAGCCGCCTCTGCAGATGATTCTCATGCACGTGGAACCTCAGAACTCTGGCAGGCTCTACTGGTGTGGATGAGAGTCAGCCTGAGAGAGGAAACCACCCCCTCTGGGTGGAGATCTCAGGGGCCACTGTGAAGCACCTTCTTGCCTTTGGAGGTATTCTCTGAGACTACAACCCACCATCAGGGCTCCATGGAGAGAAAAGGAGATGAAATTCCTGGTACAGTCCATCTCTCTGAAACATTTAGCCTTCACTGGACCACCTACAAGCACGACAATATTGCCATAAAACCCTCCAGTAGTGTTGAGATGAGATAAACTATGTATCTATAATACACTTGGCACTTTGCTAGTTGATTGAATATTTTTAAAAACTAAAATAACTTGAGAACTCAAGTAATGAATATACAGTGGAAGAATTTCAGCTGCCATGAGGCTGAAGGAAAATCTTTTTACTCTACCTACAAGCAGTACATCCTTATCCCCTACCTCACTCTCTCCCAAAGGAGAGTGATATAAAAGTTGCCTTGCTGGACAATGTATTGGACACTAGAGCCTAGCCCTAGGTAGGAGTCTAAATTTCCAATGTTGTCTTGTTGTAAGACTTCTAAGTAAAAGCACTTTACCAAAGGGTGAATGACCTACTAAATGCATTGTGTATTATGCACCTGCACACACACACACACACACACACACACACACACACCTGGGAAAGTTATTGTTTTGTTTGACAGGTGGATCAGTGGGTGCAAAGTTTACCCTTCTGGCCCAACATCTTAACTATAATATTCAAAAAGTTTTAAGAGTCAAGTGCCAGGGTCAACCCCTGTAATCCCAGCAACTGAGGAGGCAGAGGCAGAGGCAGAAGGATTATGAATGTGAGATCAGACATGGTCTGTGAAACTCACCAAGGCCTTGTCTCAAAATAAAAAATAAAAATAAAAAGGCTAGGGGTGCAGCTCAGTGGTCAAGCACTTGCCTAGCATGCACAAGGCCCTGGGTTCAACCCCTTAGTACTGCCAAAAAAAAATGTATTAAACACCAGACCCCCAGCTATAACAACACAAACATTCTTACAGGACACATTTTCATAGCACAAACCAGATGTGATGTGGCACAGTGAGATAATGATTGAGGGTTGCTATGAGTCAGACCCATCTCAATGGCACCCAACAAGACAGTCTTCAAAACATGGTAAGGGGATTGTATATCCTATAACATGTTATTTATCTTAATTCTATTACTTTCTATTTTTCAAGACAACAAAATCAAGATATAAAGGTATAAATAATAGTTGATCATTATACCATTAGAATTTAATATTAGGCTTTTATTTTTGAGCAGTACTTGGGAGCTGAACCTGAGCTTTGCATATACTTTACAAATGCTCTACTACTGGGCTGCACCCCCAGCCCATTTTTAATTTTTATTTATTTATTTATTTATTTGAGTCATGATCTTACTAATTTACACAAGTTCTGGCCTCTAGCCTTGAACTCGCAATCCTCCTGCCTCCACTTCCAGAGTTGCTGGGATTGTAGATGTAATACTGCACCCAGCCAACACTAGGCATTCTACTGTATTTCTTTATTTTTTAAGAATTAAAGCTTTACATCTTTTAATTTCTTATATTTGGTGACAGAATCCAGCGCATTCATTAGGCAAATAGCTCCCCTCCTGTGTACGTTGTTGTTGTTAGGTGCCGTCGAGTCGGTATCCGACTCGTAGCAACCCTCATAAGGTTTTCAATGGCTGACTGTTTTGGGATTGCCTTGGGAGTGGATTGCCAAGCCCTTCTCCCTTTTTTGCGGTGCTGGGAATTGAACTCAGGACCTCAGAGACTGCAGTGCAGCGCTCTACCAACTGGGCTAAATCCCAGCCCTCCTGTGTATGAGGATGGTCATATTTGCTAAGTATCCACATTTGCGAAGCCTTGGTCTCGAACGGGTTACCTAGGCAGACCCAGTGTGTAAGCCTCTAGTGCTCGCTCTCTGCTGCAGACCGAGCCATGCAAGACTGAAAATACTCAATCATTCTTTTCCTCACAAGAACAGCAATTTCACATGCATCAACCTAATCACAGGAAAATACATCAAATGATTATACAAATGGAAGTGCAATTATAATCTGAGATAACAGCCTGCGGGGAAATGTGAAGTTCCACACAAAAGTGGAACAGGAAATACCCACTGAGGGCTGAGCTGGGGAGGGGTTCCCCATCCTGCCTGGATTCTACATCCCACAGTCCTGGCCTTTCTCCCCCAGGGGAGGCAGAGGGAGGCTGGGAGGGAGCTGTCGCTGAGCCCTGTCCTTCTCCAACCTCTTGGGTGCAGCAGCACAGATGTCTGCCTTGCTCTGTTCCCACATGCTGAAGTTTCTCTGGTTTTTTGTTATGGTGATAGATAGATAGGTAGGTAGGTAGGTAGGTAGATAGATAGATAGATAGATAGATAGATAGATAGACAGACAGACAGACAGACAGACAGATAAACGTACTTCCATGTGTCCATCTGCTTGTCGTGCTATGGGGGCTTGCGTATTGCTGTGATGCTTAAAACTATGCCACTGGCATTTCAGATACCATTAGGGCCACCCATGGTGGACAGGTTGCAGCTGAGCTTCCAGACAGACTAGGGAGAAGAACCCTGCATCCCACTCCCAAAGCAATCAGCCATTGAAAACCCTATGAATAGCAGAGGAGTACGGTCAACTATACTGCCCAAAAATGAGCCCCTGACCCCCAGCAAGGTGGAAGACATTCAATAAATGACTAGGAAGAGCTGCCTCCTCAGAGTAGAGTTGACTTCATTGACAGAAATGGAGTGAAGCCCCTGGGACCGCCTTTTGCTGATGTGGCATGACTCAACATGAGAAGAAACACAGTAACTGCAACAATGGGCTCAAACATAAAAAGGTTGTGTGCACAGCACCATGTTGGGTAGTGTTTTGTTCTGTTGTATGTAGCGTCACTATGAGTCGGACCTGACTCGATGGCACCTAACAACAATGACATATATAATAGAAGTTGACATTTTAATAATTGTTAAGGGCATGACTCAGCAGTATGATCAGTACACTGGCATGGTGGTGCACCCATGGCCGCCAGCCACCTCCAACACTTTTTCTCCTTTCCCACCTCTGTACGCACTACACAATAACTACTAAGTCCCTGTCCTGCAGCCCCGGGAGCCACCACTCCACTTCTGTCTCTGAGTTGGGCTACTTTAGTTGTCCCATGGAAGTGGGGTCACGCAGGACTTGTCTTTCTGTTTCTGGCTTATTCCACTCAGCATGACGCCCCCAAGGATCCTCTCTGTTGCAGCAAGTGTCAGAATTTCCTGTGTTTTTTTTTTTTCTTGTGGTGCTGAGATTTGAACCCGGAGGCTGGCATGTGCTAAGCAAAAGCTCGACCACTCAGCTGCTCCTTAGCCTTCCTTAGAATTTCCTTTTTAAGACTAAATAGCGTTCTACTGTATATGACAGTTTTGCTTATCTATTCATTTACGAATGGATATTTGGGTTGTTTCTACCTTTTTGCTGTCATCAAAAATGCTACTGGGAGTATGAACATCTGTCAAGTCCCTGCCATCAGTTCTTTGGGGAATTGCTGGACCCTATGGTAATTCTACTTTTAATTTTTTGAGAAATCTCCATGCTATTTTCCATAAAGACTACGTATTTTACATCTCAGCTAATAGTACACACAGTTCCTTATTTTTCTATGTACTCATCCACTCTTACTTTATGGGGTTTTTTGAGGGGTGGGGAAGATGTTATTTTTGATAATAACCACCTTAATAGTATCAAGGTTATATGAGTCTAATGTACATCTTCTTTGGAGAAATGCCTACTCAAGCCTTTCATTCATTTTTTAATTAAGTTCTTGTTATTGGATTATAGGAGTACTTTATATATTCTAGATATTAATCTCTTATCAGATATATAAGTTGCAAATACTTTTTCCCATTCTGTGGGTTACTTGCTCTGCTGACATCGTCCTTTGATGCATAGAAGTCTTCAATTTTGATCTAATCCAATTTTTCTGTATTTTCTTCTGTTGCCTATACATTCAATAGCACATCATGATGAAGTTTTACAAAGGCAAGGTTGCTAGGAGGCATCATGTGGAGACAGTATTGCTCGTTACAATGTGTGCTTAGTTAATTTTGGAGTCACTGTTAAGAGTCTCATCCTAAAAAATCAGCCACATTTACTAACATCATCTCTGCCAATTTAACAAACATGTATGTGAATTCCTCTGCCTTTTTCTTAATTTGTTTGGTACTAACTCACCTCCCCCTCCCTATGCCAAAAAGAAGCTGAGAGAATGGGATTTTATGATGGTCTGTAAAGTTTGCAAAGAAGCTAACTACTGAAGGAAGAAAAGGAACATAGATCATTCAAGGCAAAAGAAAGAGAATACGCAAATGCCCTGTGGTAGAAGTAAAATTGTGATAGACAAAACAGGGGGGGAAAAAAACCTATGAGGGGCAGATAAAAGAAAAGAAAAAAAGCAAAGAGAACGGGGTGAGACAGAACCAAGAACATAAGCAGGGCTCTGCCCCAGCAGCGTCTTACAGGATCTCGTGTCTGCCCTTGACTAGAGTTAAGCCTGTTTTCTGCGATTCCTCAACGTTTGCACTCATTGCTTATGCTCACTCTCGAGCATGGATAATGGAATCATCTGTTTTCCCCTCAGCGGTTGAAGGTTCCTATTCAACAGTACAGAGAAGCATGTCATTTTACTACCTCCGAAGCCTGAGGTCAGAAACACTTTAACTGGCCAAGAAAACTCCCTTACGTCAAAACTTGGCAAAATCAAGAAGAAGGGGCAACACAAATTAAGCTAACATAATAATGGACTTGGAGGGCGAAGGTACCAAAATTCTCCTCCTCCTAAAATTGTCCGTAAGAACAAGAAATCGTCTCTGCAAGATGCCTTTGGCCATGAGAGATAGAAACACTTTCTTGTAGCCCTTGGATGGGATTTAAGAGGAGGGAAATATTGATAACAACAATGCTCTCCTCTGAGTGCCTCAACCAACCCTCAGCACCCAGGATGACAGTGGGCTGGTGGCATCGTGTTATTGAAGGCCACTTCCCTAGGATAGCACTGATGTCCCTATTATGAGAAAACCCAGGTATCAATGAGATAAAATGAATTCTCAACAGTTACCCCACTCGTGAGTAGCAGAAGGATCAAAAACCAGATGCCAGAATCCAGGTTTCATTGTTTGCATTAATTCTATTCTGAGAAAACAGTAGGCAGCTAGAGAAAGAATTCTATAAGTACCAGGAGATTTTCATGTTGGTTTGTCTGTCTGTCCATCTAACTCCAGACACTGGTGACTGTCCCCCAGAATATGTAGCATCTGAGTGATTGGGAACACAGAGACAAGGAAGATGACTAACTTATAGAAAACACTTAAGAAGGAAGGCTGAGGAGTCATCCTCACCCCAAAGGGCATTTTTTAAAATAACTTAGTCTCTCTGAAGTGCTTTTTTCATCTAGACATTAGCTTCTCCCATCCAAAAATCCAAAAGCAGAGTTAAAGAGAAATATTTCAAAAAAGACTGGCCCTTCTTTATTTGTTCGTTTTAAGAAAAAAATATGCATTTGATACATAATAACTGTACTTATTTGCACAGAGTATGGCATATGAGCCCATGTATACAGTATATAAGGATCACTTCAGAATATCTGGTGTATCCATTGCCTCAAACATTTATCATTTCTTTGTGTTGAGGACATTCCAAATCCTCTCTTCTAGCTCTTTTGAAATATACAATTAAGTATGGTTAACTAGAGTCGCTCAACCATGCTACAGACTTCTTTATGTTTTTTATTACAAAACTTAGAGAAAGAAGAACAATATAAAACTGTGGGAGCACATTGCTAACTGTCCAGGGTGGCATACTGCCCACACGTTGAACATGCCTGACATAAAGAAAATGCAGAGTACTGTTGGCTAAGCCAAAGAGCCACAAGTAAAAGAAAAAATACAATACGATGCATATCTGCTGTCTCCCCTTTTCCTCCTGCTTCCTAAGTGCGTGGAAATCTTCTTTGCTGGGTACATGGCAGGTGTGTGTGTATGCATGACATATATTTTTTTTTCAGAGAGAGAAGCAAGCCCTCTGGGTTAGGCAGCAGGTAGGCAGGAGGAGACCCTGGTCACAGAAGTCAGAAAAGAGAAGTTAATGTAAAAATACAATCCAGAAATGAAAGGAGAACAAGACCAGGCTCCACAGAGTGGCTGAACTGAGAACAAAAGGTTCTGGATTTGAGAGGTAGAAGAGGAAGTCTCATGAAGACCCTTGTGGGAGGAGGAATGAAGGAGAAGGGGCTTGGATACAGGTCTGCAGACGGTGGTGGGCAGGATCGATGGCAACATTGGTTGACAAACTCTGGTTAAGACCGGAACAGAGTCATTGGTTAGACTTTTCCTCCAGGGTCAGGGTTCATTCAGGGGGTCTTTCACTCATGGACAAGATGGCCTCCTATAGGTGTCTGTATTCAGCTACCCCTTGCACTGACCCCATAATCTATACTCCAGTCAGAATGCCCTTTCTAAGCCCAGGTCAGATCAAATCATTCCCCATGTCTCCACTCTTTAAAAGCTACCCAGCAGGAGAGATCCAAACTCTTTAACATGGCTCAGAAGGCTCTCAGAAATCAACGCCCTGCTCCCTCACCAGCTTCATCTGTCTGTCATTGACTTCTTGGCATCCCCAACCACTGACTCCTTTGGAATGTGCCTTGCTGCTGGGCCCCTCAAAGCCTCCGTATGTGTTGTTTGTTTTTAGTTAATTCCTATTCACCCTCCACATCTTGTCCCAATCATTACCTCCTGGGGAAAGCCCTTCCGAACAGCATCACACACCTGAGACTAGACTAGACCTCACCACTCTGTCTCATTTCCCCTTCTAGTTATGTTTGTCATGGCACCAAAATGTATTTGCGTGATCAATGATTTCCTCAACCTCTTCCCCTTAAGCCTCATTAGAACAAGAAAATATTCCATTTGCTTTTGTAGAATGCAAAAATGGGGAGAGTAGCTTCAGGCTCCCCCTCTAATCCTAAGCTTTGATGAATATAGTTGTTCCTGTAGGTTCTCCCAGTTGGAGTAGGTAAAAGCAAGACCTCCTTACTGAGATAAGGTACAAGCCCACAACACAGGGACTGCTGTAGGGATGATAAGCTATACATACAGATAAAGCACACTGTGCAATATGGGAAAATCCATACAGTATGACAGAGTAGAACTTGAGCTCTGTAATCAGGTGCAGTGTCAGATCACTAATTGAACTATCTGTGTTGACTGTAGGAAGGTTGCAAAGACCAACTGAAGCTCATCTCACTCACCTGTGACATGAGGCTGTATTGGTCAGATGGTCATTGCTGTGGCAGAAAAACCAACCTGAAACCAGCTTTAGGGGGAAGAGGTTTATAGGGAGCTCACAGTCAGAGAATCAGCCCACAATGGCTGCTGGGCAAGCATGGCGGTGGTGGTGGTGGCAGGGCCATGGCACGTGAGCTCACATCTTCATGAGCAGGAAGTAGAAAGTGATCTGGGCTGTGGGTCTGGAGGAAAAACCTCCAAAGGCTCATCCATGGTGACCTCACTTCACAAAGCTACCACCCACCTCCAAAGTCCCATGACCTCCACAAAGACCTCCACCAACTGACGACCAAACATTAAAGTGCATGGCCTTTGGGGGACACTTTATATTCACACCATGACACTCCACCTCTGCCCCTTAAAGGTCATGGCCATCTCTTAATGCAAAATGCATTCAGTCTGATTTTAAGCGTCCCCAAGGTTTTAATAGTCTCAACTATGTGTAAAAGTCTAAGTCTCTACTGAGACCCAAAGAAAACTTAGTTATGGGCCCCTGAAAAAAAAACAGGTTACATATTTCCAATATATAACAGAATAGAGTAGGAACTACCATCTCAAAAGGGAGGAATGGAGGCACAGAAAGGAAAGATTGGTCCATAGCAAGTTCACTATCCTGCTGGACAAGCAAATACTGTTAGTTCAGATTTGGCACCTGGCACACATGACAGTATCTCACATCTGGTGTCATCTGGGTTGGAACAGGCTTGGGCAGCTGCACCTCTCTGGCCTTGTCACAAGCAGCCCTTCTGGACTGGCTGCACTTCTTGCTGGCAGTATCCTTTGACAGACACATGCTGCTGGTGTCTCCAACATCCTGGGGTCTTCATTGATGCTTAGGCTCCATCCTCAAAGCTTCAGCCCTGCAGGGGCCCTCCCTTGACCCTGCTACACATGGCCTGGCCTTGCAGGCTACCTTCTGGAACCTTGGTGGCAGCCTCTATTGTTTGTGAACTCTTGAGTTCTGCGTGCCTGCAAAACCAGCGCCACATGGATATTGCCAAGTTTTGCTGCCAGCTCAAGAGGTAGTTTCACCCTTTGGAACCAGAGTGGCAGAGGTAGCTTCTGAATGCCCAGGCTGAGAAACCATTTCCCTGGGCCCTGGTTGGCCCCTTCCCAGCAGGGGATCCTGTGGACAGTCTCTGTTCAGATGAGTTTACTAGTTCATACTGTGAAGCCTTAGATGGGAGGGGTCTGGATAGCTGCTTTTGTGCCCCTAGCGAATTTCTTTTGTCCCAGCAAAAGGCCTAGAGCTTCCTTTACTGCTGCTTAATCACTTCAACCGTTAAGGCCTCCTGGCCCCATGCAGGTAACCTTGATTTTTCAGATCTTTTTTTCTGTGCCTTTTGTTCTCTATTTTCTTCATAAATCTGGCTAAAAGCAACAAGCAACAACCATGTCACACTGCCTATATACTGTCCCCCTCGTGATATTTCTTCCACCAAATTAATCAACCTGTTATGTTTAAATTCAGCCTTACTCAAGTCTTTAGGGTAAGGGTAAATTGCAGAGTCTGCTGGAATATACCATGAGCCTCCTCTAGTCCAGTCTCCAACAGAGTCCTCATTTTTGTCTGAAGCCCTGTAAGTCCTGTCAGCAGTTCGATCAGTGGTGACATGCTGGTCTTCCTTGCCCTCAGGTCCACTAGGGCTTCTCTCTCACAACTCTCCTCTTCAGGGGACATTTTATATTCAAACCATGACAGGGAATAATGATAACACTTGGAGGCTCGCTGCAAGGAGTCAATGGGGTAACACATGTAAGGGGCTTAGCACAATGCTTGGGACATGCAAGTGCCTGGTACTATTGATAGCTAAGTCAAGTTGGGTCATAGATCAGAACTGTCCTATAGAACCTGCCATAATGAGGGAAGTGTTCTGTGCTGTCTTGTACAATAGCCACTAAGCACTTAAAATATGGCTGTGCAATGGAGGAATGTAATTTTTATTATATGTCCAGTGGCCACATATTCCATAACATACCATTCTTTAATTTATTAATTATTCTAGGGTGGCAACGTGTATGCTACCAAGTTGGTGGTGCTGTCCCTGGTGCTGAAATTCTCTGTGCTCTGAGCATGCTAAGGTCAATATGTTTCATATCCAGTTTAGTCCTGTGGGGGAGGGAAGTACTCCTTGATAAATAACTTAGAGCAGCTTCCATATCCTTGGGCAAAGACTGTGCCACAGTTCCTGGAAGAACCTTGGAGTGGTCGCAAAGAGTGTGAAATAAATCCTTCTTATTCCTCTGTTAGGGAGGAGGACCGGCAACCCACTCCCAAAAATCAATCTGCCATTGAAAACCCTATGAATAGCAGAGAAGCACTGACAATAGTGTTTCTCCTGAGTACATAGGGTCTCTATGAGCTGGATACGGACTGCACGGAACCTAACAAAAACAACAACAACATCTCTCTGTTAAGTCCAAATTCCTATCATTTATGACATCCTTACTGGGTGACACAGTCCATTTTCGAGCTTTACCTCACTCAATTCTATTGGAACTCTATAAAGTAGACACTGCCATGGCCCCATTTTATAGATGGCAAAGATACATTTTTAAATGGGTCTGTCTAGAATCCCACAACCCATCGTGTAAGCCCTAGATTTGAACCCAAGCAGCCTGATCCTGGAATGTGTGCTAGGACCACTACCAAAGCCTCCTCCTGGTCCTACATTCCCCAACTTATGAGCCACAGAAGTGAATTCTGTTGCACTCAAATGCAAAGGGGCTCAATAGAAGAGGGCCCAGTAGCTCACATGATGAAACAGAACAGAGAAAAATAGATTCTGAAAATGGAGAAGAATCCAAGGAAAACTAGGTGGCCAAAATTACCCAAAATCTCCTTCTAAGGAGAATCCATTTAAGGGCGTTTCTCCCTCCTCCAAAGTCCACTTCTGTTTTTTTGCAATGCTGGAGCTCAAACCCAGGGCCTTGTGCATGCTCAGCAAATGCTCTACCACTTGGCTACATCCCTACCCTTGTCCACAGCCCACTTTTTTGTGTTAATGGTTCCAGAGTCAAAGTCCTAGGAAGAACCTTGTTATTGGCTGAACTTAGTTTTCAAGCCTTTATTATGTCCTTTAGAAATCGTGGAAAGCAAATGTGGGTCTCTTAGGTTCTATAGCAGAAGAGCACCCAGACAGATCTCCAAGGCAGGCTGCAGATGATTCCCTAAATACAGTAGGGGAGGTCAGATACTGAGCAGCCAAAAAGGTATAAATACCCATTATCCACTACCCTCACTAGCAACTTTATAAACATCATCATTAATGGGGTTGGTTATATTTCAGACCACAAAGTGTTGCTTCTAGCCAATGAAGCACAGCAAAAGTACAGGCTCCTGCTCTGGGCATCTTTAAAAACTCAATCAAAAGCATCAATAAATCAAAACGTTTTTTTTTCTTTAACAGAATATTTCCCATGCTGCACTTCAAGCCCTGCATGCATGATTTTCTGTCATATTGGCACATCATGTGCTCTATTAGTTGTTTAACATTTCTCCTCAAAGAGACTCTACATTTGTATGTGATTTATTTTTTAAAGGAAACTTTCTTTTACTGCCAAGAATATGAGGTTGGTTTACTGACTATATTTTGTCTTTGAATGGTCCTCAAAGTAAACATAAAAGTGAAAGTTTTTTCAGTCCACCCAGGAAGCATCCAAAAGTCTCCTCTGCTCTGGGAGATGCTGCTCCAGCTTCCCCAGGGGCTCAGACGATGGGGCATGAATAGTGATGTCCAGAGAGACCAGACGAGGCTCAGCCTTCCCCACTAGACTTCAGACTCGGGGGCCCCTGGGAAATCTGCCTCAGCATTCTGTCTTCTTCTTGTTTGGCCTTACTTGAGCCCCGTGGCTCTCTGTTTCTTGGTTTGCTCAGCACTGGCACTTCAGTAACGAGGATGTGATATGGGCACAGCTCTTCTTTGTCCTCCCCTGTTGTTGTTGTTGTTGTTGTTGTTAGGTGCCGTCGAGTCAGTATCCAATTCATAGCAACCCTCATAGGGTTTTCAATGGCTGACTGTTTCAGGATTGCCTTGGGAGTGGATTGCCAGGCCCTTCTCCCATTTTTGCGGTGCTGGGAATTGAACTCGGGTCCTCAGAGACTGCAGCGCAGCGCTCTACCAACTGAGCTAAATCCCAGCCCTTGTCCTCCCCTGCTGACCCAAAATTCTACTCAGGATTCACATTTATTTCCTCTAAGAAACAGAAATCAATGTCTGTTTTCTCTTATGTCCTTGATGTACGTCCTCTATGCCAGACCAACAGACTGGTAGCCAAATATATGTTGTTGTTAGGTGCTGTCAAGTCGGTATCCGACTCATAGCCACCCTGTATACAACAAGCAAAACACTATTGTCAGCGCTTCTCTGCTATTCATAGGGTTTTCATTGGCAGACTGATTTTTGGGAGTGGGTTGTCAGGTCCATCTCCCAAGCCTACAGCACCTGGTGTTCCCAGGAGGTCTCCCACCCAAGGACTAATCAGGCCTGACCCTGCTTAGCTTCCATGATCTGACGGGATCAGATGCCACAGGGCTACAGCTGCAGGCTCACCAAATATATAAAGAAGCAAATGAACAAACATGAGCCTTCCAAAGACAGGAGGGGGGAAGTGGGAAAGGGAGGCAATTTTGTTCAGAAATACGCTCCTTTCCTTGCCGTTAACGTGAGCAGCAAATTTATTACAAGGCATATATCCACCTAGGACTATCCCTGCCCTGCGAGGGTATAAATGCTGCATAAAAACTATCTTCTCCCTGCACAGAGTGCTGTAAACAGACCTGCTGGGCATGTAAAGCAGGTCAGCCAGCTGGCAGGACAAAGGCCTTGGGAGGAGGAAGGAGACACTTGCCCCATACCGTTACTCCTTCCCTCATCCTCTCACTCCTTCTCTTCTTCCTCCTGTCCTCCTCCTTCTCCTTTCTTTCTTCCTCCTCCATCTTCTCCTCCTTCCTACCTCTTCTAGAGCATCTGTCCTCAACCTCTTGGGCACCAGGGATTGGTTTCCATGGAGGACACTTTTTCCACAGACAAGGACCCGGGGCTGGTTTCCAGATGACTCAATGCATTGCATTTATTCTGTAAATACAGATGAAGCTTCACTCACTTGCCTGCCAGTCACAGTCCACGGCTGGGCGAATGGGGACTTTTGTTCTAGAGGTGAGTGATCAGGAGGCCAGAATTCATAGCCTGGGGAATTCTGGATCATATTCCAGACGTGCCATCTTGGTGAAAGAACTGTCTGTCCTGCTGCTGTTCTGGAGCGGGGGGAGCTGCTGTCAACCTCTCTGATCTTCCACTCAGAGAGCGGGCAGGCGATGGGAAATTCTCTCTGAGCATTTGGCTGGCAGTCCTCCTGCTTAATATAGATGACTGAACTACTTAATCCATTAATTAATAAGCCACACTGCTTTGGACTAATGCATATGCCAACACAGCAAGAGACTGGGAAAGCACAGGGGAAACGAAGAAAGCAAAGAGGCTTCCTTGGCAACACAGAAGCATTTACTCTGAGTACAACAGAAGTTCAGCAAACATCTGTTTATTCCGAATAGGAGCAACCAGGGAACTCAGAGTAACCAGAAAGGTTTCAAGGAATTTTAAAAAAACAGTCAGTGCCCTTAAACCACACAGTGCTCAGACTTTGTGAGAGCTTGATGTGCTCTCTGAATCAAAAGATCGCTCCCCAAGGAGTTGTAGGAAAAAAACATGCTCTGATGTGCAGAAAATTAGCTTCAAGGGTGTCACGGTTTGAATGTAAAGTGTCCCCCAGAGGTCATGGGTTCAATGCTGGGTCTCCAGCTGGTGGCACTGTCTGGAGAGGTTGTGGGACTTTGAGAAGTTGTCGTGGCTTTGCGGAAGTGATGTCTCCAGGCACGGGCCTTTGGAGGTTCCCCCCACCTACCAGAAGCTCCAGTCACTCCGTTCCTGGTCAACCATGCCATGAGGTCGTCCACCCCAGGCCCTGCCACCATTCCACCCTGTGGACTGATCCTCTACCTGTGAGCTCCCAATAATCCTCTTCCCCCATAAGTTTGCTCAGGTTGGTTTTTTGGCCACGGCAACAATGACATAATACAAAGGGTATATTCTTTAGGTCAGTTCTCAGTCAATCCATTCACCAAATAACCCACTTGTCAGCCATTCCAACCATGGGATGGGGGTCAAGGAGGCAGGAACAGGATGTAAAGCAGTCTGCTGGGCTTACGCTAGGAAGGTTTATTCACTTTAAAGAACACTGAACTTAGGGTCTAGTGTTTTTGATGGGAACCTGGTTCCTCAATTTACCAAAATCTAACTATTTTGGGAAACCTGTCAGAAACTCAGCTTCCTGATCTACACAGTGGGAAAATTATCCCATCTTCGAAGAAGTAGCCGAGAGGATGAAATAAGAAAGGATGTGTATGCATATTCTGGGTTACATAGGACAGTTTTCAAACACAGGGAGTAATTACTGTCATTTATAATGGCACGTTCTCAGCTATGAACTATTCTCTCCTCCTCTTTCCCCCTCCTAGGGAGCATAATAATATCTGGGATAACCATTGCTCATGGAAATTACATCTCGCCATTAGTTCTTCTTGCAGAATAGATTTTAATAAAATCCATTAAAATACTTTAGGCAACCTGCCTACTTTAGAAGTGTTGTTAATCACTACTTTATTTCAAAACGTTGGTCTAAGGAGAAAAATAAGTTAGACTTTAGACCTTCTGTGATGCTCTTTGATGGTAAGGTGGATTTCATTAGGCTAAGCCCCTTCCTTTCAGACTGTCATTAAACAGAAAGACAGGAAGAAAAAGTTGGACAAGCATGAAATAGCCAGCAATTTAATACAAGACAAGGATCTCTAATGTGCTTGTAAAGGTTGTAATAAGTTAAGACAATGTTTTGCTCACAAATTCAGCATCCACCCTAATGACAAGTTTACACTGCTTAATCTCAAGGGAAGGGAATGTTTTGAAAGTTTTTCTTACTATTCCTTGATTCCTTCTGGAATGGGCATCTGAAATAAATAGATGATAGATAGAGGTGGATAGATAAGTAGATAGCAAGATAGACAGATAGATAGATAAAAAGAGGCAGAGCTGGACTCTTTGCCATAGACATAAATGTTTACATGTGTTCAATCCAGATGGGTTCTCTTTCCTGCCCATGAGATCATACAAGAAAAGGGATTCAAGAAAAAGAAAATATGCAATATGACTAGAAAGGACCTAAAAATAATCTTACCCCCTTCTCATTTTTAAAAGGTAAAAGAATTAATTTACCCAGATCACAAAGCTAGTACTACCATTATTAATAGTAGCTAATCAACAATCGGGCTGGGATTTGGCTCAGTGGGTAGAGCACTGCGCTGCAGTCTCTGAGGTCCCGAGTTCAATTCCCAGCACCGCAAAAATGGGAGAAGGACCTGGCAATCCACTCCCAAGGCAATCCCGAAGCACTCAGCCATTGAAAACCCTATGAGGGTCGCTATGAGTCGGATACCGACTCGACGGCACCTAACCTAACCTAAATCAACAATCAACACCCATTGAAGCAGCAGTCAAGGAATTAAAAGATGCATTGCACTGGGTAAAGCTGTTGCAAAAGACCTCTTTAAAGTGTTGAAAAGGAAAGATGTCACATTGAAGACAAAGGTGCACTCATGCCATGGTATTTTCAGTCACATCATATGGTTATGAAAACTGGTTGGTGAATAAGGGAGACAGGAGAAGAACTGATGTTTTTGAATATTGGTGCTAGAGGTTAATACTGAATATACCATGGACTGCGAAAAAAACAATAGATTCATCCTCGAAGAAGGGCAACCAGAGTGCTCCTTGGAAGCAAGGATGGCTAGACTGCGTCTGATGTATTTTGGACACGTTGTTAGGAGTGACCAATCTCTGGAGAAGGACATCATTTGTGAGAGGGCAGCAGGTCAGGGAAAAAAAAGACCCCCTAGATGGATGTGCATAATGACTGCAACAATGGGCTTAAGTATAAAAAAGATCACAGGCATGGCACAATGTCAGGTAGTGTTTCATTCTGTTGTGCATAGGGTTGCTATGAGTTGGACCCAACTCCAATGCACTTAACAACAACAACAAAATGTGTGTTAAGCATCTACTATGTGCCAAATTTTGCAGTAACTACTCTATGTGCAATATCTTATTTAATCTTCCTAGGACCACCAGATTGCTAATCTCACTAATAAGGAAATGGAGGCTCAGACAGGTAAAGTAACTTGCCCAAGGTCATTCGTTTGGCACGACTCAGAGACTACCTGGTACACAAGGGGTCCAGAGAGCTCCACTGAACCCAAGACTCATTTCCAATGTAGCACAAGCTCCCTTTACATATTTTCATCTAAAATTTTCATTTAAAATGTTCCTTTCATCCCAGTGGTAATTGGAGAATTCCCCCTTTCTTTGAAATGAACTTACGAAAAAATAATTACCTCCCCAAATTGCACATTCCCTTTTTCCCACTGAAGTCCACGCAGGCACTGAGGACTCGCTGAGCTGCAGGGAGGCTGCTCCGTGAATTAGTCATGCTCAGGTTGAGGCCGTGTGGCTGTCACCGTATGTATAATGGAAGAGGCAGTGTCAGGGGCCCCCACTCATCTGCTTGAGCACATGTTTCCCAATTGCCCTTGACAGGTAATGAGCAAAGCGTTCCAAAGGAATGCATTAGGCATCGGTGTGAGCGCTCTGAGAGTTTGCCCCACTGCCTCCTGGGGCCAGCACTGTGATTTCTTCCCATTCCATTTGGGGTTGCCCTACTACCACAAGAAGGAAACTGAAAGCAAGTCCTGCTCTGCCCACAGGGGGACTCTCCCAGCCTCCGACCATCGGGGGAACAGATCTACGCATGGCCTCCAAGACTGAGACGTGCATCCAAACCCAACCAGCCCTGCCATTTACCAGCCACACGGCCACAGCAATTCTTTCTTTCTTTCTGTCTGTCTGTCTTTCTTTTTTCTTTCCCTCTCTTTCTTTTTTCTTTCTTTTGTTTCTTTTTTCTTTCTCTCTTTCTTTCTTTCTCTTTCTTCCTTCTTCCTTTCTTTCTCTTTCTTTTTCTTTTTTTCTTTCTCTTCCTTTCTTTCTTTCTTTCCTTCCTTCCTCCCTCCCTCTCTCCCTTCCTTTCTTCCCTTTTTTTTTTATTTTTTTGAGACAGGGTTTCACTATGGGCTGCCCTCAAACTTATGATCCTCTTGCTCTAGCCTCACAAATGCTAGGATCACAGGCACATGCCACCACACCCCACCCCTGGCAACTTCATTAGGATTCCAGTTCCTCAATTATAGAATAGGAATAACAACCCTGTCCTCCACAGGGTTCAAGTGACAATCAAATAAATGTGTTAATAATTGTTGTTAGGTGCTGTCGAGTCAAGTCTGACTCATAGTGACCCTATGTACAACAGATGAAACACTACCCAACATTGTACCATGCCTGGCGTTGTTACCAGTGTTTCTTTGCTATTCATAGGGTTTTCAATGGCTGATTGTTTCAAGAGTGGTTTGCTGGGTCCTTCTCCTGTGTTAGTAATTGTTGTTGTTGTTAGGTGCTGTCAAGTCAGTATCCGACTCATAGAGACCCTACGTACAACAGGTGAAACATTCTTGTCAGTGCTTCTCTGCTATTCATAGTGTTTTCAATGGTGGATTGATTTGGGGGGAGTGGGTTGCCAGGTCCTTCTCTCAAGCCTGCAGCACCTGGTGTTCCCAGGTGGTCTCCCATCTAAGGACTAACCAGGCCCTGCCCTGCTTAGCTTCCGAGATCTGACAGGATTGGACACCACAGTGGTACGGCTGCAGGCATGCTAATAATAGCTGGTATTTATTCAGCACTTATTACATACCAGATACTTCATTAAGCACAGAACATATGTAATGCTCATATGATTCTCAAAAAGCAACGGGCAGTATTATTGTCCCCTCAGATGGGGAAATAGAAGCCTAGAGAGGTTTTGTCTCTGGCCCAGTGTCACAGCCGGCTGTATCAGGAATATAGCTCCAGACGAAGGGATCGTAATCGTGCTAGTGTCCTGTGTGACACAGATCCTCCAAAAGTTTCACCTTTTTATTTATTGTTATTGTTATTATTGCCTCTTAAAATTGCTCACTGACTCAGAAGGGCCAATTGTCAGTGTCTTGGGAAAGAGCACCAGAAATATTTGTTGAGTTTTGTGCCGGATACTTCATCTGAATTTTTTTTTTAATCTTCACAGCAAAACTACATGCTAGCCGCATGTGGTGGTGGCCTCCTGTAACCCCAGCACTCGGGAGGCAGAGGGGGGACGATCAGGAGGATCAGGAGTTCAAGGCCAGCCTGGGCAGCTGCACAGGAAGACCCTGTCCCTAAATAAATAAGTACACAAATAAACAAATAAACACAAACAACCCTGCATGCTATTCCTAATATTTCCATTGTGTGAATGGGGAGGTGAGGCTAAAGGCCCCTCCCAAGGAGACAGGACAGCCAGGACTGAGGTCCAAGTCTATCCAACTTCAAAGTCCACGCATACTGCCTGGGCCAGCACTCCTGGCAAGACACCCCCTGCACCCACCTGTCTCCACCCCTCTCTCTGCTTCACTCAGATCTGAGTGGGAACCAAGACATCTGCTGTGTGTTTCACAGGCCCCCAGGCAGCACCATTGCCACAAACCCTGAATGAGGACGATGCTCGAGAGCCCTTCAGCCACCATGTTTGCTCACTCTCTGCCACTCGAGACTCAGAGAGGCTTCTAAGGTAAGGTTGCAAGGTGGAGCTGGGCAATCAGTTCCTCTTTCTACAGCTCTATGGAGGCAGATTTTTCAAGCCTGCCCCACATGAGCACCAGCCTGGCTGCCACTATCCACAATCTCCACCCCCCTCTCTCTCACCCCCTCTCTCCC
>VMDO01000276.1:99383-297725 GCA_007922755.1 Pedetes capensis | reverse complement strand
AATGAAAGCCCAAATTCTTAGGAGGCATCTCTATCTCCAAGGTACAATTCTACCACAAGGTGAGATGCTGCAGCACCAGCAATTTACAACTGAATAACGACAATGAACTTCATGGTATTTTCTTGTGCACAGTTAAGACGTTCACAAAATAACCCATTTCTCTCTCAGATTCAATCCCAGTGAAGTTATTTGAAGCATCTTTCATACAGTGGCTCTCTCCTGCTGGCGCAAGTTTTATAGCTGTGGTCCTGCTGTCCCCCGATCTCTCCATACTGCTACACACACACACTGAGGCCTAGCTGTGCTGACTTTTCCAGCCATCGATTGGTGTAATCATTCCAGCTTAGGGGTCTTTGGCTGTGTTCCTCTATCTTTCTAGATACTCTTCTGCCATCTGCAGTTCCCTAGACAGCCGTCTGCCTTCAAGACCCAGGTGTCTTCCTACAGAGAAGGGTCTGTGATCAGGAAAACCCTCACTGACTCTTCCTGCAGCTCCACAGTGTTGACTTCACACCCTCCTCTCTCTCTGGACAGGAGATCACTCCTTTTGGTGACCCAGCCACAAGCAAACAGTAATCGTTCCCACGCTGGGGTTAACAAGCAGCCACGTGACAAAGGCTTCATCTTACTGACCAGACTATGGTTTCTTAGTTCTACTGATGCAATGCACGCTGCTTCTAATAACAAAATAAAACACATAAAATATTCCCCATCACTTATAATCTCTCCCAGTTATAATTTAGTTCCTAATAGTTACAAGGAAATAATCGGTAAGTGCTGGCTGCTGCTCTAAGTACTTCACCTATACTAATTCATCAAGCTAGAAAAGAACCATAGAAAGCCAGGCGCCACGGTGCATGTCTGTAATCCAAGGGGCTCGAGAGGCAAAGGCCGGAGGATTGCAAGTTCGAGGCTAGAGGCAGCCTGTGCAACTTAGCAAGACCCTGTCCCAAAATCAAAACTAAAAAGGGGGTTGGAGGAGCAGCTCAGTGGTAAAGCACTTGTCTAGTGTGCAAAAGGCCCTGGGTTCAACTTTCCAGTACTACAAAAAGAAAGTCGCGATTGATAATATTGTTACTTCCCCCAAAGGGTGAAAGGATTTGCCTAGTGCCACACAGTAAATTATGGGGTCTGAAATCTGAACCCAGCCTGCCTGGCTCTTCTACTCTGAACCATGTTCAAGGTTACTCTTGTCTGAGCCTACACAGCTACCTATTAAGCTAATAACTTCTGATATATGTACTTGATTACATATCTTTTCAAATTACCATAGAAGAAAAGGAGTGGTGGGCTATGAGAGAGAGAAATTCTCCAGGGAGAGGGAAAGAAGAGCTCTAGGAAGAATGGAACATGAGCTGAGACCTGAAAGGTGGGAGGGGAGGAAGCAGGCGAGACCTGGGGCAGAAGGTGCTCCAGGCAACAAGGACAGCGGGTCCACAGGCAGGGAGGTCACCGGTAGGTTCAAAGAACGGGTCCAAAAGCTTTGTCTTTGCAGTAGAGTGACAGAGAAAGGGCAGCTGTGTGAACACTATTTCAAGGAATTTCACAAAAACTGGAGACCAAGACCCCCACGTGTCTATCAGCTTGTTGTGCTGTGGGGCTTGTGTGTTGCTGTGATGCTGAAAGCTAGGCCACTGGTATATCAGGAACCATCAGGGCCACCCATGGTGGACAAGTTTCAGCTGAGCTTCCAGACCAAGACAGACCAGGGAGAAGGACCCGGCAGCCCACTCCCGAAACAATTAGCCATTGAAAACCCTATGAATAGCAGAGAAACACTGTCAAATACAGTGCCAGAAAATGAGTCTCCCAGCCTAGGAGTCATTCAAGAAATGACTGGGGAGCGGGCACGGTGGCACACACCTGGAATCCCAGTGGCTCGGGAAGCGGAGGCAGGAGGATCGCAAGTTCGAGACCAGAGGCAGTCTGTGTAACTTAGCAAGACCCTGTCTCAAAAAGTAAAAAAAAAAAAAAAAAAAAAAAAAAAAAATGGGCTGGGGGCACAGCTCAGTGGTCCAGCACTGGCAAAGCGTGCAGGTGTGAGGCCCTGGGTTCAACCATCAGTACCACAAATAATAATAATAATAATAAATGACTGGGGAAGAGTTGCTTCCTCTAAGTATAACTGACCTCGATGTCAGGGATGGAGTGAGACCCCTGAGACCTTTGGTTGATGTAGCACAGCTCAGAATGAGAAGAAACACAGTGACTGCAACAACGGGCTGAAACGTAAAAACATCACGTGTGCATGGCGCAGTGTTAGACAGTGTTTTTTTCTGTTGTACACAGGGTCACTATGAGTTGGGTCCAACTTAACCAGCACCCAACAACAACAGAGACCTAGGGCCAATTATCAGAGAAAAACAAAGAACTACTTTTGTTTGGGGCATGGGCAACGGAAGAGCAACTCTGCCTGTTTAAGAGGTGGCTGCGTAGAGAATGAGAGACTCAGATGCAGATTAGAGAAGGAAATGGTGTTTGGGGAAAGGCTCTCCAGGTGGCTCCAGTGGGCATCTAGGGTAGAGAGCCACCAAGTTTAGGTCAGGAGAGATGGGAAGAGGGTTTGGAGCAAGCAGAAGTTAGGGAAGAGCAGTCTGGGCATCCGCTCCTTAGGGGAAAGGAGGGCATGTGGATGTGATCCGGGAGGGAAATGGGCCTGACTGACGGGACAGCCCGAAGGAGAGCAGAATGGCGGGGTGGAGAAAGGGAATGAAGGAAGCCCTGATCTCAACATCCGGATTTTGTTCCCACCTCCTCCTTCCACTGCACATGGTGAAAGTCCATAGGATGTGGGCTGGCAGAGGAACACAGGGATCAGACCAGGTAAGGCACCACTGGAAGCTATGTGTCCAGCTTCCCCTGCCCTTTTATCCTGCTAAGCCTCTCTGTGTCTACAGCTGTAGCACCCTGGTGTCCAATCCCGTCAGATCTCAGAAGCTAAGGAGGGTGGGCCCTGGTTAGTCCTTAGATGGGAGACCACCTGGGAATACCAGGTGCTTTAGGATTGGGAGATGGACCCAGCAGCCAACTCCAGAAACAATCGACCACTGAAAACCCTATGAATAGCAGAAAAGCACTGACATAGTGCCGGGCGTGGCACAGTGTCCAGTACTGTTTCATCTGTTGTACATAGGGTTGCTGTGAATCAGACCTTCCTGCAGCCGTAGCACTGTGGATTCCAATCCTGTCAGATCTGGGAGGCTAAGCAGGGTGGGGCCTATTTAGTACTTGGATGGGAGACCGCCTGGGAACACCAGGTGCTGTAGGCTTGGGAGAAGGACCCGGAAACCCACTCCCAAAAATCAATCTGCCATTGAAAACCCTATGAATAGCAGAGAAGCACTCACAGTAGTGTTTTGCCTGTTGTACACACAGTCCCTATGAGTCAGACACTGACTCCATGGCACATGACAACAACAACAACAACAACATGAGCTTGATCTGACTTGATGGCACCCAACGACAACAACAAACCACTCTGTGTTAGTCCATTTTTCATGACTATATAAAAATACCTGAGGCAAACTCCTTTATAAAGAAAACAAGCTTAGCTGGGGTCACAGCTCTTAAGGAGCAAGACCTAGACTTGCCTCTGGGGATGGCCTTCTTGTAATGCTCTCTACCAAGGTGGCACAAAGTATCACATGGCAAGAGACAGGGCGCATATGTGTGCATGTGTCTCTTCTGGTCTCTTGCCCTCCTCTTTTAAAGCCATCAGGGTTCAAGCATGACAGTTCCACCTGATGACCTCATCTAATGCTAATTACCTCCCAAGCACCCAACCTCAAGATGCCATTGCCAGATTAAGTTTCCATCTTCCTAATACATCACCATGGGATGAAACTGCAGTGGGGAGGCAAACCACACTCAGACCATAGCACACCCAGAAGAAACCTAAAGGGGTCTGGGGCAGAAAGATACCACCAACTCAGCCATAATTCACAGCAATCCCTTTAATAGGTCTTGTTCAGACAACCTTATAAAGCTGAAGAATATGGCTTCTCTTTCTTTTATACTGGAAGTGTCAGGAGGCTCTCAGGCCATTTGTTTGATGGAAAGGTTGCTAAATGTTATGGCGAACAGCCACATCCATCTGGGTAATAGCTGGGTGTCGGTGTGCACAGAAGCCCTGGGACCTCACCAACCCAGGGGGAGAAGGCTTCCAACCCTCAGACCACACTCTGCACAACTGTGGGAAGTGAGAAGGTCATAGGGCACAGTGGACTATGGCCCTGGAGGGCAGAGGTGCTTTGTCTCCGCCTGGCTTCCCTTGCTGACTTGTGTGGCCTTAGGAAAATCACTTCATCTCTCTGGGGAAGCTCTGACGAGCGGGGACAAGGGGCTAGTGTGAATAGCCCCACACATGGGCACACGGATTGTAGAAATACAGCCTTGCAGAATGTGGGGATGCCAGTGAATTCCTTCATTTCTCTGTGAGTTACTGTGGCCACCGTCCTGCTCCTTACAGCTGTGTGACAACTTCAAGCCTCAATGGCAGGAAGCACGTGGCAAGCAAACTGATCTACTCATTGCCAGGAAGCACCGTGGCATCCGGTCCCGTCAGATCTTGGAAGCTAAGCAGGATCCTGCCTGGTTAGTCCTTGAATGGGAGACCGCCTGGGAACACCAGGTGCTGTAGGCTTAGGAGACAGACCCGGCAACCCATGCCCAAAATTCAATCAGCCATTGAAAACCCTATGAACACCAGAGAAGCACTGACAATATAGTGTTCCGTCTATTGTACGTGGGGTTGCTATGACTCGGACACCAACTTGATGCAGCTACTCAACTCTGTCACTGTAGCATAAAGGCAGTGGCAGACAATATGTAAACACATCTGCACAGCCGCCTGTGCACAGCACAGTAGGCTCTGCTTACAGAAACCTGCATGAGCCAGATGTGGCTATGGTTTGCTGACCCCTGGTTTAGGGTGCTCAGAACTTGAACCTGGGAAATGAACTTGCAGATGACTGGCTAAGAGGTAAACTGGGGCTGTGGTGATGGGGATGGACAGGGTGGGTCAGGGGCGACTTGAGCTGATTGCTGACTGAGGGCCACTGAGGGAGAGAGGAGGAAGAACCATTGACAACATCAGGCTTCTGGTTGATGGTGGGGTCGGTCTGAAGCTCACAACCTCCCAGGCAGACCCGTTCCACCTTGGGGTGACCTTGTTGAATCCTTTCTCCCCACAGACCTGGACCTATTGAAGGAAATGCCTTAGATCCCAAGTTTTCCCAGAATTGTTTTGCCTGGCTCCTGTGGCTGAAATTGGAAACTTCATTCTGTTCAGGGCCGAGGTTATAAGAAAGCCTCATATCTGTTACCTTCAGGTTATTAGAGTTTCTGGCCTCTGGTCCTGGGGTAGCAAAATGGATCTCTCAGCAATTAGAGAAAGAAGGTGGTCCGGGATGTGCGTGTGCTAGAACCTGGGATGTCCACACGCAGGTCTCTGTGGGCTCCACTCTCCAGAGCAGCCAGGAAAACACTTGCTAAATTGTACTCTGAGCAGTGGGGGCACCTCCTGGGCCTGCGTCCGTGCCTGCAAAGACAGGAGGCCACTTTGATGTGGTCCAGGTGTCCTCAGAGCCACACGGGGTAGCAGGGGATGCTGGACTCGGTCTCTCTTTGGTCTGCCAGACCCCATGGATGCCTCTCAGAAGTGGATCAACACGAGGGCCTGCTGTGGACCTAATGAATTCTGCTCACAGCTCTGCAAGGTCGGCTGTGGCTGCTGCTGAGAGGTGTGTGCAAAACGGTCCCCAGGCACTTAAGGGAGCAGGAAGACAGGATCTGTCGCCTGGAATGCAGAGGGCTGGGCTGGCTCTGACTAAAGAAAAAAGTAGGGCAGAAGTTAGAGAGAGAAGCCCTGAAGGGTAGAAAAGAAGCTGGGTGGGGGTCATTCTGTGATTATCTTGAGAACCCCCCAGGCCTGGGTGGTCCTATGGCCGGAGGCGAGTGAGACATGAATCATCTAGAGGCCAAGGAAGAGCCAAAAGTGGAAGGAAGGAAACCCGTCCATGGGCCACGATGGCTGGAATCGGGGCCATGCACACACATCTTGTCACTGACTCCTCCCAACAATGCTCAAGATCATTTATCCTACTGATATGTCACGTCACTCTGCTAAGGGGTGCCCAGATAGCTAGTAAAGCATTACTCCTGGGTGTGTGAGTGAGGGTGTTTCTGAAAGGAGGTTAGCATTTGAATCAGCAAACTGAATAAAAACGGCCCCTCTGCACCAATGAAGCCAAGCACCATCCATTCACCTAAGGGCCTGAGTGGAACAAAAAGGCAGAGAAAGGGCAAGGTCGCTCTCTCTCTCCTTGAACCGCGGTGCCCATCTTATCCTGACATCAGTGCTCCTGGTTCTTGGGCATCTGGGCTTGAACTGAACCATACCACTGGCCTTCCTGAGGCTTCCGCTCATGGACAGCAAGTTTGTTGCTATTGTTAGGTGCCGTCAGGTCCCACTCATAGCGACCCTATGTACAACAGAATGAAACACTCGCTGACACCAGGCCACACGTGGCACTAAGTCAGTGCTTCTCTGCTATTTGTAGGGTTTTCAATGGCTGATTGTTTCAGGAGTGGGCTGCCAGGTCCTCTGCCAAGCCTATAGCATCTGATGTTCCCAGGCGGTCTCCCATCCAAGGGCTAACCAGGCCCAACCCTGCTTAGATTCTGAGATCAGACGGGATCAGATGCTAGGGTGGTACAGCTGCAGACAGCGAGCTAGCTCTGTTGCTTCCTCTATGCATTTACCCATCTACCCATCCACCCATCCTAGTGGTTCTTGTTCTGTAGAAACTGCTGACTAATTCAGCCCATAACCTCTCTTCCAAGAATGCCCTTCCTTAATTTGTTGTTATTGCTGTTAGGTGCTGCTGAGTCGGTATCCAACTCATAGCGACCCTCATAGGGTTTTCAATGGCTGACTGTTTTGGGATTGCCTTGTGAGTGGATTGCCAGGTCCTTCTCCCATTTTTGCAGTGCTGGGAATTGAACTCGGGACCTCAGAGATTGCAGAGCAGCACTCTACCAACTGAGCTAAATCCCAGCCCTTTGTTACTTTATCCTCCTATATACGCTTGCTATTGCTTTAAGAAACAGCTCAAGCACAGCATCCTCTTACGGCTCCTGTCCCATGTTGCTTTGCAGCTTATTCACACCTTTCCTAGAGAACCATCATATTGCACTTTAATAATTGATATTCCCCCTCCTTCCCCACCGATCTGTGAAATTCCGAGGGATAGTCACTTTTTTTTTCATCTCTCATGACTTCATAAATCCACTGGGAGCTGACCACATGCCAGGTACTGTTACAGCCACTGCAATTCAGCAATGAAGAAGACAGACAAGATCCCTGCCTATGTAAGGTTTACAATCTAGCAAAGGACTATAAATAAGTAAACACATAGTGACAAATTGCACAGCACCAAGTTTCACCATGTAGGTGTTCAGAAAGCACTGAATGAATGTTATGGGGAAATGCATTTGCATTAGCTAGCTTCCCATTACTATAACAAAATACCTGAGGTGGATAACTGAGAAAAGAAAACATCTGCGTTGGCTCACAGTTTTGCAGATTCCAGTTCTAGATCAGGTAGACCCACTGCTTTGGGTCTCTGATAGGAGTGCTGCAGGTAATGGCAGGAAGCACGTGGCAAGCAAACCGATCTACTCATTGCCAGGAAGCAAAAGATGGTGAAGAAGGGGTGGGGGTTCTGCAATCCCCTTTGAGGACACAGCCCCAGTGTCCTCAGGACCTTCCACAAAGCCCCACCTCCCAAAGGTCCAGGTGCCGCTTAAGAGTGCCCTGTGGGTACCAAGCTTATAACACATGGACCTTCACAGGACAGTCAACGTCCAACACAGCCGCACTCGTTGGGAGGGATGGAATGGAGGTCCAGACGGGACATTTTCAAACCTGAATTGTGAGAGCCTTTTGACTCAGAGTTGCAGCAGCTGCTTTTATGAAGACCATCAAGGGCATCTCCTTTTGTCCTGAAAATGTCACGTAATGACCATGAGCCTTGGGTGCCTGAATCCCTATAGCCTTCCTTAATTCTTGATATCCAAAAACATCTGCCAAGGCAGGTGAGGACCTGACAAAGCCCATCAGTGTCACCGCCCACTCCTCTGCCTCAAAATCCCAGAGCCAAGGTCTGATTGCCGGGAACCAGACCCAGAGATGGGCCATAGTTTCCTTGGCACAACTTTTAGGTAGATTTATGAGGGGAAATGGAGATGGGATGATCAATAAAGCCTAAGAAGACACCCTCTGTGTAAATGATGCCCATTTCAGAGACATCACAGCCTACATCAGCCTTTAAGGAAGTGATGGGCCATTTCCAGAAATTCTCTGGTAATAACACGAGGAACAGCACCAGCCCCACTGGAACCCCACTCAGATGAAAGCTCAAAGCTAATGGGAACTCCATGTGGCCACCCACGGGGCCCACTCCACTTCTCTCTGTCTTCCATGATTTTTAAAAAATAAGTGCTATTTAGGCACTGCTGTATAAAAAATGCCTATTAGAGAAAATTTCAAATGGATTTAAATGTAGGTACAAAATTCATCCATGAAGTTCTGTGTCCTCACAGATTTATTCATATAGAAGAAGTTGAGAATCATTTTTGTTACCTAAAATGTATGTTCAATTTATGGATTCATATTAAATTTATAGACTACTCTAGCTAAATTGGCTTGCAAATCCCGAGCATCTTGAGAACACATCCAGTGGTCTTTTAAACCATTCAGGGCATTTTATAAATATTTTCCAATATGCCTCATGTGTCAATTATCTATTGTTAAGTGGTGTCTATTGTTGGTGACTACTCTTTCTGAAATCCTTTTGAGTGGTCATACAAATATTCCTCAACTTGTAATGGGATTATAGCCAGGTAAACCCACTATAAATTAAAACTATTGTGAGGTCAGAACTGCATTCAATCACCTAACCTACTGAACATCCCATCTTGGCAACACATCACACCAGGTATGTGCAACCCATAGTCTGTGGGCCACATGTAGCCTAGGACAGCTAGTCATGCTGTTGTTGTTGTTGTTGTTGGGTGCCTTCAAGTCAAGTCCGACTCAATGCAACTCATGTACAATAGGATAAAACATTCCCCAGCACTGTGCCATGCACACGCTCTTTTTTATATTCAAAACCATTGTTGTAGGCATTGTGTCAATCCCTCTAGTTGAGGGGTTTCCTTTTCTTGCAGCTCTACAAAATCTTTTAACATCACGTATTTTTTACAGTTTATTTTCTTCATGATACCCCTTATTATGTACACATACTAACTATATTATATGGTTTACACACGGCCCAAGACAATTCCTCTTCACTCCATGTGGCCCAGAGAAGCCAAAAGGTCAGACATCCCTGCTGTAGAGTCTTGGCTGTTTTCCTTTGTGATCACATGGCTGCCTGGGAGCTGCATTTATGCTGCCCTACATTACAAGAGTCTGCAGCTGTACCACTGTGGCATCTGATCCCATCAGATCTCAGAAGCTAAGCAGGGTTGGGCCTGGTTAGTACTTGGATGGGAGGCCACCTGGGAACCCCAGGTGCTGCAGGCTTGGGACAAGGACTGGGCAACCCACTCCCAAAAATCAATCTGCCATTGAAAACCCTGTGAATAACAGAGAAGCACTGACAATAGTGTTTCATGTGTTGTACGTAGGGTTGGTATGAGTCAGACACTGACTTGATGGCACCTAACAACAACAACAACATTACAAGAGAGAATCCTATTTCATACCCCTATCCCAGGAAGAGATCAAAATTCAAAACACAGTTTCTACTGAATGCATACCACCTCTATTCTTCCGAATGCATACCAATGTGAACTTGAAAAATCCCAAATTGAACCATCAGGGACTATCGGTATTTTCTACTTGATTATTGTTGCTTTAAATTAAAAAAAGATAAAATTTATCTATTTAAGGATGGAAAATAGGAAACTTTCTATGCTTGATGAACTAAAAGCAAGTCCATCGTGGTGTATGTGTGTGTGTGTATGTGTGTGTGTGTCATAGGCCACGTGTGCCGTGAGTGTGGGTGGGTTATGATTGTGTGTGCTAGAGACTGTATGTGTTTGAGATGATGGAGGAGTTGGAGGTTGTTTGTGTGGGAGCAGGTATGTTGTGAGTTCTGCAGGAGTGGGTTGTGGGTTATGTGTATTGTATGTTGCATGAATGTGGGGCTTGGTGCATAGGCTGGGTTGTGGAGGTAGATTATAGGTTATAGGAAATTGTACACGGACGGTGAGGTATGGGTTACAAGCTGTGGAGGTGCGTGTGGGGAAGCACAAGGGCTGGGCTGAGGTATACCTTGCCCACATACGGGCCTCTCAGGTTTGGCACACTAAGCCTACTTGTCTATGACCTGAGGCACACCCAGTCACACAGGTCTGTGTGATGGGACGGTCACCATTGCTGACCTTGTTTGTCTGCACATACTCTCCTGCCTGTTTCCTCTTTTCATGGGCTTGCCTGAGGCATGCCCAAGCTTTATTGCGTGATCTGATTCAACAAGAACGCTGATTGGCGCTGGCTACATGGCACAATTCTGACACAATATTTTCTTCTTTCACTTTACACGGATTGCTATATAAGCTGAGCCTGTCCTTATAATAAACAGAATTTGACTCTCTGAAGCTGTCCCCCGAGTATGTTCTTAAGAGCTTCCATGCCGCACCCTCTTCAGCTATTTGCAACCCCCTCCAGTGCAGGTTGTAGGTTCTATGTATATTCCAGGTTGTGTGTGTGTTCTCTATACGTGGGTGTGTTTTAGGTTATGTGGGAGGCACTGCATGTATGCAGTGGGTCATATGGATATGAATGAGTATTGTGGGTGGTGCATGCCTAGCATATGTGAGCATGACCATGACAGACAGTACGTGCTACAGGTGACAACTGGTGGCTGAGGGCAGCGTGGGTGGATAGATCTCCAGCTCCCTCACTCTGGGGGAGGTGAGTCAGAAGTGTGTGTTCCATGCCATTCCTCAAAGGTGCTCAGCACGACTAAGCTCCAGCTGCCCATGGTGGCCGCTGACTGCGTGAGTCACCTTTGCCACCTTTGTTGAGAACCACACAGCTGTTGTGGCTCAGATTCTGAGGTTTCGCCCCACAGTCCCTGGCGCTGCTGATTCTGAACCCATGGTGAATGTCATGGTGGAAGAAGCAGGGGGCAGAGGCTACTCGCCTCATGGTGGACAAGAAGCAGAGAGAGAAAGACAGAGAAGGCACAAGATGTAGCCAGGACAAGGTACAGCCCTCAAGGACTCTCCCCCATGACCTTTCCCAGCTTGGCCCCACCTCCTAAAGCTTCCAGAACCTCCCAAGATCACACCACCAGTTGGAAACCCATCCTTCATCAATGAGCCCGTAGGGGCCACTGCATTTTAAGACCCTAACACTGGCTTAATATTGATCCCTGGTTAGGTCTTTTCCTTCCCTGTTTCATTTACACATCCCCACATGGATGTTTCCTGAGCTCCTTCCCAAAGAAAAGGCCCGTTCTTGCACCCATTACCTCACAGGTCTATTTCCAAGAAAACTCTAAGACAGCCTTGTAGCCAGTGGGCTTCACCCAGAGGACAGCGGGCAGCCACCGGGGCTGTCAGCAGGGCATCACCCAATCCACCATGTGTCACAACAATTAAAATGACCGAGAGAGATGTAAGACCCAGCAACTTTCTGTAGCCCACAATTCCTCCCCCAGAGGAAGATTCCACACACAAAACGCCTCCCATCCAGGCCCGCCTATCCAGCAGAGGTGGCCCAACCCTCCAGAGATTCCAGAACCTTTCAGTGATTCACTGCGACCACACAGCCAGGCAGCAGCCCAGCCCAGACCGGGAGCCCACGCTGCCTGCCTCTCAGCCCCACGCCCGTGGAGATATTTCTACTGCGATGCCCTCCGAGGCACTTTTACCCAAACTAGCCAAGATCAGGGCCCTGGGCCAACTCAAAATCCATCAGTTAGAACTGTCATTTCAAGCCGGGCGTGGTGGCACACGCCTGTATCCCAGCGACTCAGGAGGCGTAGGCAGGAGGATCACAGGTTCGAGGCCAAAGAAGCAGCCTATGTATCTTAGGAGACCCTGTCTCGAGATTAAAAAAAAAAATTATTTTTAATGAGCTGGAGGTGCAGCCCAGCTGCAGAGGTCTTGCGATGTATGTGCCACGCCCTGGGTTGAACCACCAAGTACAGCAAGAGAGAGAGAGAGAGAGAGAGAGAGAGAGAGAGAGAGAGAGAGGGCAAAAGAACTGCCATGTCTAGGTGGACGTCCACTCCCACCCAGCCTCCACTCAGAAACAAAGGCCAGGGTCGAGTCGTGACCCTCTTTCCTTTGCAGATCAGGCAGCTGCCGGTTGATCTGCTTTAAAGAAAGGGACCAAGGCAAACAGGCGCTTCTGGTCCTGCCCGGTGCGGCGCACCTGGGGAGCACTGCTGCTGTCAGGTGCGTGAAGCTGCCTAATCCGTCAGCCTCTAAGCGGGACGAACAGTGCAGCCCGCCTTGCTGAGATGCCCTGGAAGCTTCCATGTGTCCACCTTGCTCTTCAGTGTGACGGAGGGAAGACAGAGCCAGAGCCCCAGGACAGCAGGGAGGAGGACGTCAGAGCCGCGCATGTATGTAAGAACAGGCAGCTACGCGGAAGATGTGCTTCTAGACCCACACTGGACGGATGGACAGGCGCCCCCGCGTGCTGTGGTAGGGCATTGCCGCCGCAGAACACCTGCTTCCTGGAGACCTGGGAGGGCTGGCGCTGCCAGAGATGGAGCATGAGGTGCCAGCCCCAGATATGCCTATATTTACACATGCCTGGGCAAACTGCTTAAATCCTCTGTGCCTTCAATTCCTCCCCTATAAAGCAGGATTCGCCGTACCATTTCATGGCATTGCTGGGAGCCTTACATGAGACCGTAACGGCTTGGATCTGAAATGTGTGCCAAAGGCTCCTGTGTGGAAAGCATGGTCCTCAACTCGATAGTCAGTGGTGGGGTTTGGGGGAAGTGCCTGGACCAGGAAGCCTCTAACCTCATCAGTGGATTAATCTAGTGGTTCCCATTCAATGGGCTATTGGGAGGTGAGACCCAGCTGCAGAGAATGGATTCTTGGAAGCCATATCTTGTCCCTGGTCCCTTGCTCCCCCCTGTTCCCAATGTCATGAGGTGAGTGCCTTTGCTATGCCGCACCCTCTGCCTCATGAAGTGTGACCTCACCTTCAGCCAAACTGCAACAGAGCCACCCAACCGTGGACCAAAACTACGAGCCAAACAAACCTTCCCTCCTTCAAACTGTTTTCCTCAGGCATTTTATCACAGTGACGGGAATGTAACAGAGAAAATGGGTGTGAAGCCCCGTGAATGACGGTAATGCACTCCTTTAAATACTCCTTACCGTCTTCATTAGTTAACATCTGGGGGGACGCTGCATGCCAGGCCCTGTGGAAAGGACACCCTGAGTGCTGGATCCTTTCTTCCTCAGCAACCCTGCGAGGCAGACCCTACAATTTGCCCATTTTACAGATTGGGAAACTGAGGCAGGGCACTTACATAACTGCCATGAGTCCTGCTTGCAGGGGATGGTGACTTGGCTGCCCCTGAGGCAGATCTGACTCTGGGGCTCAAGTTCTGAACCCCATCCTCTCTCTCCCACTTTACCCAGGTGGGGCCCTCAGGTGCCATCAGGCACCCACAGTGTGATCTCACGTTTATACTAAGTTTGAAGGATGTGGAGCTATTGTTGTGTCATTGGTGATATATTTTATAACTCTGGCTTTAAAGCCAAGTGGGAGATTCCACCTAGCAATGGTTCTGAAAATGTGGTCCACAGACCACCACGTGAGCAGCCCTTAGTGGATTAGCCAGCTTGGCGTTCCTGCAGTGAAATGCCTGACACAAGCTATTTACAAAGAAAAGACGTTTGTTTAGTGGGCTTGAAGGCTCAGTGAGGCGGCCCCTTGACTGAAAGCCCCACCAGTAGACAGCAATGGCGGAGCAGGTGCAGAGAGAGGCAAGCAGAGAGGAGGGGAGGGGCCAGGCTTGCTCTTGTTATAACAACTGTTTCTGAGAATTCAAGAGGTCTCAGAAGAATTATCTCCTCCCCCCAGTGACCTAAGGACATCCCTCTAGGCTCCACCTCTTAAAGGTTCTACCACCTCTCAATGGTGCCACCTTGGGACTCAAGCCCTGAACACATGAACTTCTGGGGGGACAGAATTAGACTATGCTGTTGGTGGTGGTGGTGGTACCATTGAATCAGTGTCCAACTCATAGTGACCCTTTGTACAACAGACAAAACAGTTTGTCAGTGCTTCTCTGCTATTCATAGAGTTCTCAATGCCTGATTGTTTTTTAGGAGTAGGTTTCTGGGTCCTTCTTCCAAGCCTACAGACCCTGGTGTTCCCAGGTCTCCCATCCAAGTACTAACCAGGACCAACCCTGCTTAGCTTCTGAGATGCCACAGTAGTACGGCTACAGGCTATACAGAAAATGTGAAGAATAATTAGCAGGGTTAGGAATATAACACAGGTTTCCAAAGCCTGGAGGCTGAGGTTGAATTTCATCAGTTCAAACTCCACCTGTGTTATTATCCTGTTGCCTGGGACAAGTGGCATCAGCTTTCCAAACTTCAATTTCCACGAAGTCCAACAAATGTAGCACGTCCTTTACAGAGAGCGCTGAGGCTCAAAATGGAGAAGACATGATGCTGTGCCCATATCAGCACTCAGGCACTAGCCACTGAAGGCTGGTCACCATCCACGAGGCCACTGCAGCCCCACGCTCCAGGGCCCACGTGTTCTCTGTGTTTTTCAGTGGTGTTCTGGTTTGGATCTTAAATGCACCCCCAAACTCCTGTGTTGAAGGTTTGATCCCCAAAGCAATGATGTTCAGAGGTGGGGCTGTGGAGGACTGACTGGCTCTGATCTCTGTGCACTGACCCACTGATGGGTTTACAGTCAGGTGGACTATCAGGAGGCAGGGGAAACTGTCAGAAGCAGAGCCTAGCTGGAGAAGTAGGTAGTGGGGGCCTGCTTTTGAAGGGCGTGTCTTGTCCCTGCTCACTTGCTCGCTCTCTCTCTCTCTCTCTCTCCTTCTCCCCCTCATCCTCAACCCCCATGATCTGGGCAGCTTTGCCCCACTGCACACTCCCCGCCACTGCATTCTGCCTCCCTCACTCAAGCCCAGAAACAATGCAGCCACATGACCGGGGACCGACCAGGAAACCATGAGCCAAAATACATCTTTCCCTCTTTGTTTATCTCGGGTCTTTTGTCACAGCAGTGGAAAGCTAACTGACACCAGGCGGAACGGATGACCAACTGACCATCCATTCTGACCTCCATGACTTTGCCCTTGTTGGGATCCTCCCTGGAGTGACCTTTCTACTTCTCCCTCCCCAAATCTTTCCAGATCCAGCTCCTCTCCTCCCTCCAAGAAATCCGAGCTGCTCTTTCCCTCCTCTGAACCTGTGCGGCACCTGGTGGGCCCAGCTGCACAATTCACAATTAATCATGCATCGCTAAGATACCTCAGTCTTTCATCACAGATGGGTCCTGTCTCCACAGCTAGACTGGAGACTCCCCGTGGCCAGATCTCTTGCCTCCTGTGTTTGGCCACCCACACTGTGTTGAGCAATTGGGAGGAGAGAAAAGAAAAAAATGTGTCATACTGAACTGAGTGACTCAACAGATGCCAAATCAATGTCTCAGGTCAAAGGACGAGGGGGTGGTCAGCCAGGAAGCCTGGAGCAGATCTCCCTGGGGCCCTCATTTCCACACACCAGAATGGGAATGACTACGTGGCTCTTTGGTAATCTGCATACAGATGGCATGCTGGGAAGCACAGGTGGCTGCCTTTTCACCAGCGAGGCCAATTAAGAGCTGCACGTTTTAAAAGCAGACTGTTTAAGAAATGCCTGTGAGAACAATTAAGAGCACAAAACAGAGTCAATGAAACTGGAAGTTATCAAAAGCTATTGAAAGAAGCTGAAGAAAGCGTGAGTGGCCACACAGGAGGCGACAGAGCCCAGGGGACCAGACTACAGGCTACAGAAGGCAACAGCCACCAGCCCCACCCCAGTGGAGCCCCACACAGCCACGACACCCCAGCTGTGTGTGTCTGTGCCACAACTTTCCTCAACAAAAGCTTCCTCCACTGTAAAATAGAAATCATAATAGCACTTCCTCATAGGGTAGTCATTAAAATTGAATGCATTAATATACATAAGGTAATTAAACAGTGCCTCACACGTAAATGCTCAGTGACTGTTGTTACTATGATTATAATGATTATTAAAACAGTGGTTTTCGTGCTCCAAAATAACAGAGACCCTTCCCGCGTTGGCTTTTCAGCACCCCAGCAACTCTGGCACCTCAGAGGAACTCAGTCGTGTTTGTTGATTGATCAAATTAAATGGCAGGCTTCCCTGGTGACAAATAGTGACCCAGATCAGACAGCAGACTTGCTGTCCAAGTGCCCTGTGCTGCTGCCATTTCCTTCCCAAAGGCACAGTCCTAAGAGCCCTTGAGGGGTTCCACCTGGCTGGATAGATTTCTGCCTGGCTGGGAAGGCTCAGGGACCCCCTCCTGGCTGAGGATCAAGTCTGCGTATGTCAGACCTACCTCCTGCATCTTGCCCAGCCCCCTTTGAATGGGATGCTTTGGGCCATTCTCAGAGCTCCGTCTGGCTCCAGGCTTCCAGCACTGTATCTTCCTTCTCCACTTGGCTCTCTGATCGCTGCTGCTCTGCCCCTTCTCCTGACCTACCCTGCCTGGCTCTCTAGTTTCCCATAGTCCAGGACCCCAACACCACTACATTCCAGATCTTCCCCTGGGTCCATGCTGGGACTCTGCAGTCTTACAGACCTGGGTTTAAATCCTGATGGGCAGCAGCTTACACTAAGAGTCCCCAGGACCTGGCAGCCCACTCTGAAACAATCAGCCATCAAAAACCGTATGAATAGCAGAAGAAGAACTGACTGGCACCTTGTCGGGGAGTGTCGCATTCTGTTGTACACAGGGTCACTATGAGTTGAACCTGACTTGACAGCACCTGACGGCAACAACAACAACAACAACAACTAACATCAGTTTCCTCACCTGAAAATGGGATAACACTGCCTCTCCATTGTTGTAAAAATTAAATGCCTGCCACACACCCTGCACAGAGCTGGCACGTAAAAATGGCCGACAAGGCTAATTCCTGCTTGGCCTGCTACTTCCACAATGTGGTGAAATCACTTGGGTCCCATAAAATCCCTGGAAGAGCCATTTGGCCAGCCAGCACCTGGTGATTGAAATCGTGAGCATCAAGTCTATTTCTCCAAAAGAGAGCAGAACTTTGTAATAAAACTGAGTTGTGGTGGGATGCTAGGAAAAGCCGCTCGCCGCAGCCTTTGCGGGCAAGATAAAGGGCACATCCTCAGAGGCCAGGGGACAGGTTTATTAATAGGATTAAAGCCAGGGGTGGATGCCGGAGAGCCAGGGTGGCTTATCAGCGTGAAATAGTGTGTGCTCACAGATAAGCCTGCCCACACAGCAGCCAGGAGGGCTCTTCTGGAATAAAAATGTGTGATGGGACCCTGGGAGATGCCAGGAGCACCACTGGTTCCCAGCTCAGGACCCCGATCCTCCGATCCTCCGTCATGATGGTTCCATCAGAGACACGGGGAGGGGCTTAGGATACAGATGCTGTAGCCACCCCAGGAGTCTCTGGCCCAGTGAGCCTCAGGTGGTACTCGAGAACTCATTAGCAGTTTTTGGAGAAATCTCAGGTCACAGTGCAGAAGGGGCACCCAAGTTTAGGTGGTCTGAGCAACAAGATAAGGGTAATTTTATCACTAGTTTAGTAGCAATCCAGACATGGTCGTGCACCACATAATGCCTTAACAGCGGGCCACAATACAACATATAATGAGACTGAAAGACCACTACCACCTAGTGGCATGGCAGCCATCATAATGTCAGCACATATTAGTCACCTTGTATGGTGATGCTGAGGCAAACAAACGTACTGTACTGCCAGAAGTATAAAAGTACAGCATATACAACCATGTTGTTTTTGTTAGGTGCCATCGAGTCGGTGTCCAACTCATAGCACACTATGCACAACAGGTGAAACACTATTGTCAGTGCTTCTCTGCTGTTCATAGGGTTTTCAATGGTGCACTGATTCATGGGAGTGGGTTTCTGAGTCATTCTGCCAAGCCTATAGCACCCGGTGTTCCTAGGCAGTCTCCCATCCAAGGACTAACCAGGCCTGACCCTGTTTAGCTTCTGAGATCTGATGGGATCGGATGCCACAGTGCTAAGGCTGCAGGCACATACAACTACATCGAGCGCATAATACTTGATAATGAGAGCATGACTGTGTTGGTAGCTTATGTATACTATTGTTGTTGTTAGGTGCCATCAAATCAGATCTGACTCACAGGGACCTTATGTACAACAGAAAGAAACACTACCCACCACTGTGCACACGATCTTTTTAATGTTTTAGCCCAATGCTGTAGCCACTATGTTTCTTCTCATTTTGAGACATGTCATATCAGCAAAAGGAGGTCCCAGGGGTTTAGCTCCATTCCCATCATTAAGGTCGACTCTACTTTGAGGCGGCAACTCTTCTTCAGTCATGTCTTGAATGTCTTCTAATGTGGAGGGGGTTCATTTTCCAGTATTATATTTGACAGTGCTTCTCTGCTATTCATAGGGTTTTCAATGACTAATTGTTTCAGGAGTGGGCTGCCAGGTCCTTCTCCCTAGTCTGTCTTAGTCTGGAAGCTCAGCTGAAACCTGTCCACCATGGGTGGCCCTGCTGGTACCAGAGATACCAGTGGCAGAGCTTTCAGCATCACAGCAACACGCAAGCCACAACACAGGCTGACAGACACATGGGGGTCTGTGTGCTGTACTATACTTTTATCATTATTTTAGAGCATGTTCCTATTCATTAAAAAAGTTTCCTGCAGAACTGTGCCATGTTCCACAAGCAGCAACCTTATATGGCTCAGGTTTCCTGTTTCTTGATGCCTCATTTCCTCTCCTGCTTAATTTAATTCCATGTTGTTTTTTCACCATCATGGCCTTGGGAGCAACAGGCTAGACCATCAGGCCTAAGTGTGCCACAGGCTATACCTTCTCAGTTTGTGTCCTTGCACCACATGTTAGCACCATCAAGAAACCACCCAGCAACGCCTATCCCAAAATAGCTCCATCGTTAAGGGACAAGTGACAGCGTCTGGGTATATCCATTTTTCTGACAATTACCCATATATGCCTACTACGCTTTTGATGAGACTATGCTTTTGATGAGACATAAGAAATAGTCACATTCTTCATTAAGCTTACATGTGACTCCTGGAGACATTACTAGTCAAACTCCATCAATCAATCACTCATTCATTCATGCCTCATTCATTCATTCAAAATGAAGCGCCTACTATGTGCCAGGCTCTGTGCTAAGAAAATGGAATTCTGATTAAGGCTTTAAAAATGGGAAACAATAAGAAACTTAGAAGAAAGCCACCCTTATAGTTCAGCCTGTTCAAAGGAGGCATCGCTATTTCTCACTCCTTTTTCTTTTTCGGAATTATGTCCTACATTATTTCCTGGGAGAGGAGTGAACTGTTTCCTGAAGTTCAGAGGACAGATTATGTTTCTAAGATCACAGTCCCCACGCCGAGGACAGAGGTCTGCCCAAATGAAACACTGGCAGCGTGTTCTCAAATGATACTAACAAGGTAGAAAAGAGTGGAGAGAGTAAAGGGGGAAATCAATAATAGCACTGCTTGTGATGTCTAAATTATAAGCATTTACTATGTGCCAGTCACTGATCTTAGTGCTGAACACGAATAAACAAACAGACAACAATAACAAAGAAAAACAGACCTTTCCTTTGCTCTGGGCAGCAGCAGAAAATGCAGCCATCCTTTAGAAAGATAATTTCATGGTGGTACCAGTGGGCTTAAGGGATGCTGTTTGCCTGCGTTCTTTCTTTTCAGAATCATCCTCTGGAACTATTATTACAAAGGCTTCATGCACAAAGATGTGTAGGACCCATTATCATGGCACCAAACCTAGAAGCAAACTAAATCTCCAACAGTAAAGGTTTACTTAAATTATCTCTGGTACATCCATCAAATGGAAGAGTGAGGTGACTCTCTTTGTACTAATATAAAACCATTTCCAGAATTAGCCACTCAGGGAAAGACTCAAGGTGCAAAGAGTGTGTGGTAGCTTTTAAATTATGTGTCACTTGCTTATGTTAACTTTTCAGAAAAATTTAAAGTAATATGACAGGCTCTTTATAGGATGCAATCCAATGATCTATATAAGGACAAGAAAGGTGGGAAAATAAGTTGGGGGAAATGTTAACTGGTTTTCTTCAGGTACAAGACTACTGGGTTATTTTTTCTCCTGTTTTACTATATTTTTAAATTTGTATGGGTGGTAAAATTAAATACTTTTATCACTGAAAAAATGACATTTTTTAAATAAAAGAAATCATGGGCCAGGGTATGGATCAATATCTGTGTTCTGCATTGACAGTGTATACATACAATCATATATACACACATAAGAAAACTAAAAAAAAAAAATACACCACTTAGAGGAAATTAAAATCTGAGATAAGTGAGCAGTTAGTAAGGGTACATATGCCTGCAGGCATACCACTGTGGCATCCAGTCACATCAGATCTCAGAAACTAAGCAGGGTCAGACCTGGTTAGTACTTGGATGGGAGACTGTCTGGGAACACCAGGTGCTGTAGGCTTGGGAAAAGGACCTGGCACCTCCTAAAAACCAATCCGCCATTGAAAACCCTATGAATAGCAGAGAAGCACTGACAATACTGTTTTGCCTGTTGTACATAGGGTCGCTATGAGTCTGACACCTATTTGACGGCACCTAACAACAACAACAGTAAGGGAACATGGTTTAAATGAGTTCAAATTTCAGGTAAACAAAATCTGAGAATTAAAATTCAACTCTCCAGAGATGCCATTAAAAATTTTCACTGTGATATCTTTGAGAGAAACCAGAAAACTGGAGAGAGGTAACTGGGCTCTCAGATAATACAAGAGGAAGAATTGGAAAGGAGCTGGGAGTTGACATCCAAGAACTATAGACAGGAATTGATTTTTGAGGAAGGCTTTTTAATTAATTTTTTAAATTGCCAAATAAAATGGTATATATTCTCCATGTGCAACATGTTGTTTTGAAATATGCATACACGACAGAATGACTAAGTCAAGCTAATTAGCATGTTTTACTTAATGCACTTATTATTTTTCGAATACGGTGAGAACACTTAAAATCTACTCTCATTGTATATGGTAGTTAGTCAATAAATAGTCTTTGAAGGCCTGAATGGCCAAACTTGGAGGTGCCCCTTCCCAAGATCCTCTTCCCAAAGGGCTGGCCCTATGAGAATACTGAGGCTTCCTGTTACTGCTTCTCTTCCTTTAAGGTTCTTGCTTGAGGCTCTATTCTGTTGACCCCCTCAGGTCTATATTGAATATCACAAGGGAGGAGGTTATCCCCAGAACAGCCAGGCCTCCTAAGGCTAGCCCAAATCAACTGGATCCCCTGGGGGCCTTCTACACAGAAGCAAAAGTCCTTGAAGTGCGGGGGGTATCTATCCTACAAATAGAGCCAGCATTTCCAGACCTAACAGAAAGATTAAAAGAAAACCCCCAAATAGAAGGTCAATTTATAGATCCAATAGTTAAGTCAAGCTATATCCTTAGACACAGGGGGCACAAACCTTGTATTAAATCAAAGACTTAATCTAAGTTAAGCCGCCTTGGCTGAGAAAGCAGAGCTGGAGATGTGTAATTAACACCAGCCAGTGGGCACCAGCTGTACCAGCTGACAGGTGTACAGCCTGGACAACCTTCTTACAATTCCAGGGGGCTTTGGAGATGCCCACCTTACAGCTGCAGCCACAGTGGGATGGCTTCCTTCCGTGAGGACTCATCTCCTAGGACCCGTCCTGGGCTCCACAAACGCCAGCCCTTCTGAGTCACGGCGTCTCAGTAAGTCAGGGTCTCACTGCTGCTTCTCCAATAAGCCAAAGGACACTTCACTCCAAGGTCATTTGTACCCGATCACCCCCAACCTCCCTTCTAGATGTGGCTCAAATGTTACCTCCCTCTCTCCCTACTTAATTCTGTGAGCCTCTTCAATGGTTTGAACACCTCCCCCAAATTTCCTATGCTGGACCCCAGGTCCCCTCTTGCAGTAGTGTTGTGAGGTGGAACTTCAGGGAGGTGGCCGGGCCGTGAAGAGAGCCCTTGAGAATGGACGAGTCTGCTCATGGGTTCATGGACCGATGGGTAACCGAGGGAGTGGCTAGCTCTCCAGCGTGCTTGCCTCGTGCTGTCCTGTGATATCCACTGCCATAATAGGAGGTAACAGGAAGATCCACTCCAGACGCAGGTGTCATGGCCCCCGGACTTCCTGGCCTCCAGAACTGTGAGCTAAACAAACACCCATTCTTTATAAATTACCCATCTGTGGTATTCCGTGATAGCGACAGGGAATGGAGCAAGGCAGCCCCTCTCCATGTTGTTGCTTGCTACTCCTTTCCTACTTACACCTCCTAACGTCCTGCAGCACATTTTGTTTATCCCCTCACCGCCTCTTCCCCCCACTAGTATGTCGCCCCATGAAGGCAGGACCTTTGGTTCTTCGTTCAATCACCTTGAACAGTGTCCAGCATGTATTAGGCACTCAATGCCTAATTGCTTAACCAATTAACCGCTGAGCAGCTGGGTGTGATGGTGCAATGCCTGTAACCCAGTGACTCAGGAGGCAGAGGCAGGAGGATTGCAAGTTCCAGGTGAGAGGCAGCCTGTGTAATGTAGCAAGACTCTGATTCAAGATGAAAGAAAGAAAAAGAAAGAAAGAAAGAAAGAAAGAAAGAAAGAGCGAGAGGGAGAGAAGAAAGAGGAAAGAAAAAAAAGAAAGAAAGAAAGAGAAAGAGAAAGAGAAAGAGAGAGAGAGAGAGAGAGACAAGGGGTGCAGCTCAGTGGTAGAGCACTTAAAAAGCATGTGCAAGGCCTGGGTTCAGCCCCCTAACACCTCAAAAAAATGAATTAGCTAGTTATCTCATTGACTCAGTGATTAATTAAATGGTGAATTAACTGACATAGCTCTTTTGACTAGCCCTGTGTGGCCCCGTCAAACCCTACACTTCGTGTTTGGGCTACCAAGGCAAACAGATCCACCTGGAAAAGCCCTAACCCCAGGATAACCCCATAAGTCCCCTCCTGGATATCCTAAAGAAATGAAAACCATGTTCACATTAAAAAAATTATATTCACGCACTCAAATATCTCATCATCATAGCCAAAAACTGGAGGCAGTCCAAATGCCCTGCAGTGAGGGAGTGGGTAATAACTGCATCATGGACTCGAGTTCAGTAATAAAAAGAAACAAACTACTTATACATCGAACAACCTAGCTGAATCCCAAAGGCATCATCCTAAGTGAATAAGCCGGTCTTGAAAGGTCACTGTCCATTCAGGCTGCTATAACGAAATGCCAGTCATTGGGCAGCTTACAAATAACAGAAGTTTATTTCTCACAGTTCTGGGGGAAGAAGGCCAAGGGGGGGAAGCCGGTATGGCTGGGATCTGGGGAAGTCCCTCTTCCAGTTACAAGCTGCCAACTTCTCTTCCTTTCCTGAGATAATAGAAAGAGTGAGAGAGTTCTCTGGGGTCCCTTTCATAAGGATGCGAATCCCATTGACGATGGCTCTGCCCAAAATCCTATCTCCAAGTGTTATCACAGTGAGGATTATATTTCAACACATGGATCTGGGAGGGGACACAACATTCAGTCCATAGCATGACTTTCTTGGAAGACAAAATAATGATGGAGGCACATCAGTGGTCACCAGGGATTTTGAATGGAGGCAACGTGTGACTATAGGAAGTAACATGAGAGACTTCAACGGAGAGATGAAAGGGCTCAAGATCCTAGCTGAGCTCACACTGGTTCGATGAGCCCAGACAAGTGTTACAATTCGTAGAACCATACACCAAGAAGGGCGAGTTAGCTTTACTGTATGATAATTTCAAATACAAAATAAATAAGGTACCGACCGAATCATATTGCACAATTAGTAATGATTGGAAATGAACATGTGCATACAAAACATACATTCTGCAAGAACATTTACCAGTGAAAAGACAGTGAGCACAAGACAGGGGCCTCTGAAGAGCTGAGAATAAAGGAAGAGAGTGAGGGGCGGAGACAAAAGGAAGGGAACGTACAGTCACATAAATAGGAGATGTCCTCAGCGACAGGCGAGGAGGACTCAGGGCGGAGAGGACACTGCACTCGCTAAGGCTGAGATCTGAAATGTCCCCCAGAGACCCACATGTTACAGGCTGGGTGCCGGCACCACAGGGTTCAGAGGTGACTGGACCACGAGGGTTCCCATTTCTCGGTGGGCGGATCCGCTGACAGAGTGGAGCCGAATGGACTATTGGGAGGAGGTGGGCGTGCCCTTGGAGGCCATGTCTCATCCTGGCACCTTCCTCTCTCTGCCCCCCCATACTCCCCACCATGATGCTCTGCCTCATTCCAAGACCAGAAACAACAGAGCCAGGCGACCACAGCCTGAGACTTCTGAACACAGGGACCAAAGTGGATCTTCCCTCCTTTTGGGTGATCTTCTCAGTGGTTTTGTCTTAGTCTCAAGTTGACTAACCCAGCACTTAGGGCCATGGTTTCTTACAAGATTAGTAAAGGGAAAAGGTCATATAGAGTGGAGTCTGGGGGAACCACCCACAGGCCCCCACATCCTCCCCTCCGCTGCACATGCTCCTTCCCCTGGAAAATGGAGCAGCTCTGGTACAGTCTTCCTACCCAGGGAAGTCCACATGTAGACTTCAGGTTCGAGGATTTTATGAGATCCAGCCACACAGGCACAACAACCAGACAAAACTCTTGACATTCCAGGCTCCTGGAAGGGATGCGGCTGCTCAGCGCCCAGGTAGACCAAACAGGCTCATCCTTGTTAAGGAGCAAGGCAGACCCACATCCCCAAATGCCAGCCAGGGTCAAGTCCACAAGACCTTTTTCAAGATGACAACCTCATGCCTGCTATGGTCATTTTCCCCTGCACTGGGGCCTTGTGCAGACTGACATTCTTGTGCTGTGAGTCTACAGTCCAAAAGAAAACGTCAAATGAAATCAAGACCGTATGAGCTGAGTAAGACAACAGGCTGGCCACATGGAGCCATGGACGTTCTGCTTGGGCCTCTGCCTTCAGAGCTGCAACCACTGGGAACACGTGCCTCCCTTTCAGCCCCACAGAGCGGATCCTGGCCCCTGGTGACAGGAGACAAAGAAGACGCCCCCGGCTCTTCCCTTTATTAAAACAACACCAGCCTAGCAGCCTGGCGTGAATGGATTTTTCTCTCACCTCTGGTCACCAAAAATCACTCAGCAGATATTTAAAAATAGAGACGATCGCAAAGTCCAGAGGGGCAGAGAACAGCGCGCCAACCTCCACAAGGATGAAGCGGAGATGGAATGATTCCTGCCCTCCTCCGATGACCCTCCTGGCCACCCTGAGTCAAAGCCTCGTGGATTAAAAGGAAAAAGTCTCTAATGTGAGCAGTTTCCTTTTTTTTTAAGTTTCTGGCATGAAAGAGTTTTTGCCCCTCAAGAACGGCTCTCACACTTGGCAGGACCTCGACTGTGCTCAGCTGAAGAGCTGCCTTTATGCCCAGCACAGACCTCTCACCTCAAAGCCAGCAGCTCTGCTAGAACCAGGAGCCTGTGGAGCCCTAACAACTCTGACACTCACTGATGGGATTCTAGTTGTCCGTTTCTCTGTTATTTAAGCCAGACATGCCCAAACTGCAGCCCACAGGCCAGGTGTGGCCCAGGAAATCTACTCATGAGGCCCCAGAGAATCTTTTAACGTCATGTGTTTTTTAGCACTTATTTTCTTTGTGGCACTAGCCCACATTATGTATATGCACTAACTATAGCACATAATTTATACGCGTCCCAAGATAATTCCTCTCTATTCCATGTGGCCCAGGGAGGCCACAAGGTTGGAAATCTATGATTGAAGCCTTGTAACACTATAACCAGGTGGGCTCCCCACAAAGATGGATGGGTGGATAGAAAAATGGGTGGGTGGGAGGGAGGGGAATAGATGGATAGGAGGATGGGGGATGGATGGATGGATGAATGGATGGTGGATTGGTTGGTGAGGGATGATGGAGAATAGGTGGAGACAGACGGACATAGACAGAACTATGGTTGTTGTCAGGTGCCATCTAGTTGGGTCCAACTCACAGCGACCCTATATACAACAGAAGAAAATACTCTTCCACACTGCCACTGTTGTCAGTTCTTCTCTTCTGTTCATAGGGTTTTCAATGGCTGATTGTTTCAAGTGGGTTTCTGCCTATAATACCCGGTATTCCCAGGCAGTCTCTCAACCAAGTAGTAACCAGGCCCGACCCTCCTCAGCTTCCAAGATCAGACGGGATTGGACACTAGGGTGGTATGGCTGCAGATATAGACGGAGCTGCCATTGTTGTTGTTAGGTGCCATCAAGTCATGTCCAACTCATAGTGACCCACATAAGGTTTTCAATGGCTGATTGTTTCAGGATTATTTTCGGGGGTGGACTGCCACATCCTTCTCCCCCTTTTGTGGTGCTGGGATTGAAACTAGGTCCTCAGAAAGTGCAGAGCAGTGCTCTAGGAACTGAGATAAACCTCAGCCCAAGACAGAACTAAGCATAGACAAATAGTTATAGAGAGAGATTCTTCAACAACTATTTACTGAATATAGGAGAAGGATGTGGCAATCCACTCCCAAGGCAATCCTGAAACAATCAGCCATGGAAAACCCTATAAGGGTCGCTATGAGTCAGAAACGACTCCACGGTACCTAACAACAATAATAACATTTACTGAGTATTTACTGAGGCACTGTTCTAGATTCAGAGAATGTGATAGTAACAAATGCAGTCCCCACTTCTGTGGAGCTCATTCTAGAGCAGGGGTCCCCAATCCCTGGGCCACTGACCGGTACCAGTCCATGGCCTGTTAGGAGCCAGGCCACACACCTGGAGGGCAGCAACAGGCCAACATGCAAAGCTTCATCTTCAACCAACTGCTAGCGTTTTTGGTACAAGCCTGATTTTTCCCCAGGTCATTAAGCCTATTTAAAAGTAATTTTGAACCCAAACACCCTCATCTCCTTTGCATCTTTATTGAAAAATCACCAGACTTTCCCCAAAGCCCAACTGCTGTCCCCTTTCTGTCCCTTTCCTTCTATCCCAGTAATCAGGGCCTCCATGACTCCGGATCCCTGACAGTTGGGAGAAGATGTCACAGTCCTGCTTTTTCATCACAGGGACCAATGCATTGCGTCTTTACCTAAACTCCCCCTGGCTCCACCACGGCCCAGGGGAGGCCTCCTGCAAATAAGCAAACCAGACCAACTAAGCTTTCCCTTAAAAGGGGGGGGAGCGCAATGGTCACAAAGAGCTTCTTCCTGATCCTCCTAGATCTACCGATGGATAATATTAGCAATAGATAAGTCACATCAACCTTCACACCCGCACATGGGCGCAGAGGAGCGAACTTTACATTCATCTCTCCATCTTCCAGATGAAGCGGTTAGGCTCGGAGAAGATCGTCACTGGCCCCAAATCACTGACCTAGGAGGCAAAGAGATTCAAACAGTCTGTCCCCAAAGCCAGTGCACTCCCCAGTGCTGGGACAGGGTGCCTGAGGTGCAAAACTGAAGGTGGCCCTCGGCACTCAAGCACCAACCCTCCACATGCATGACACTGAGAACGGGCATCTCCTTAAGAGAGGGGTGCCTAGGGCCCAAGGTCCCACACGTGGAGGAGTGAGCAATGCTCTCCTTGGCAACCTGGATGCCTGGCAAAGCTTTGCCACAGCCCCATAATGCAAGACGGTGGCAATCCCGAGGGGGGCGGCAGCCAGGTCCTCTGTGCTCACAAGGGGTTTCCGGCTCACTTTCCCAGTGAGGTGGGGCTGATTAATGGCTCTGCTGAGAGGCCAGCCAGCTGCTGTTTGCAGTCTCCCCCGCCTGCAGAGATCCTTAATTACTGGGCTTCACCTGTTGCGTTGCCTTAAACAACATGCATGTGTGTTTTTAAGTAGGAAAACAATTCATTAGGAAGTGCCGGCAGCTCAGAGGAAGCAGAGCCCCCAGGTAACTTCACAACTGCACAGTCTCAGCTGGGGAGGAGAGCTGCTTCCATCTGTGTACAGCAAGCCAAAGAGAGCGATCGTCCCCCGAGGCAGAGAAGGGCCAGGAGAGCCACGGAGAGGGGCAGTAGGGTCCGACTGGCCCTTTATAACGGCCATTCACGTTACCATGGTCCATTCCCCACCTTCAAGGACACCACTGTGCAGGCCCTCGGCACTCAGATTACAGATCCTCTGCCACACTCGCTTTAGGACATGTTTTCCCCAGTGCTGGGGATGGAACACAGGGTCTCAAGTGCACCAGGCAAGTGCTCTACCACGAATCCACCCTCCCGCTTTAACATTTCATTAAATATATGCAATCTTCGCAAAAAGGTACCCTAAATTGACACTTTGGTCTAGGATAACATGTCTTAAGACATTGGACTTCACGTTCTAAAACAGTGTATCTCAACTCTCACATTACAGGAGTTTATTTTTACTTATTTTTTAATTTTTTGCAGTGCTGGAGGTTGAACCTAGCACCTCCCTGATGCTAGGCAAATGCTCCACCACTGAGCCACACTCTCAGCCCCTTCATTATTTTCTTTTTTATCTTGAGATAGGGTCTCACTAAACTGCACAGGCTGCCTCTGTCCTCAAACTTGGCAATTCTCCTGCCTCAGCCTCCCAAATCCCTGGGATTACGGACACACACCACAGTACCTGGTTATTTTTATTTATTTTTAAATTTAGGTACCCAGACTCTAGATTCTGATTTAATTGTTCTGGGATGGGACCCTCATGTGTCAGGAGTTTAAGCTTCATTCTCCAGCAGACTTTAAGGTGTAGCCTAAGTTGAAAATTACTCTAGCTTGTATTATTCTTTGACAGATTCCAAAATACTTTCTAAAGGATGGGTCCTGGGTCTTATCACTGTATCAGTCATGACAAGTATAGTGCCTGGCCAGTGATACTGTTATGGGAATAAAAATACATCATGTCATTAGATTCTTTGTTCATTGCTTTTTAAATTATTTAGCCTTATACATATATCCATGAGTACATAAATTTTACATAAATATATAAAAGTGACCAAGTAGATGCTGTGAGTGTCAGAGGCAGACTGAGCTCGTGAAAATGTTTTTCCTTACTAACTTTTGCTTGATTGCCCTACCCACTCATTCCCAACCTCATTACCATTTCAACCTGCCCCATGACCTGCCCCACCAGAAAACCTTTATTAATACCCCATTCTGTGATCTCCCTTGTATTATCCATCATTTATGTCTGTCTAGCATTATGAACCCCCATATGTCTGTCAGCTTGTCATGCTGTGGGGTCTTGTGTGTTGCTGTGATGCTGAAATCTATGCCACCAGTATTTCAGACACCAACAGGGCCACCCATGGTGGACAGGTTTCAGCTGATCTTCTAGACTAAGACAGACTGTGGAGAAGGACCTGGCAGCTCACTCCTGAAACAATTAGCCATTGAAAACCCTATGAATGGCAGAGAAGCACTAACAAATATTGTGCTAGAAAATGAACCCCTTAGGCTGGAAGCCACTCAAGAAACAACTGGGGAAGAGTTGTGTCTTCAACGTAGAGTCACCTTAATGACAAGAATGGAGTAAAGTCCCTGGGACCTCCATTGGCTGATGTAGCATGACTCAAAATGAGAAGAAATATAGTGGCTACAACACTGAGCTCAAATATAAAAATATCATATGCATGACACAGTGTTGGGTAGTGTTTCTTTCTGCTGTACTGAAGGTTGCTATGAGTCATGCTTGACTTGATGGCACCTAACCACCACCACCACCACCACCACCACCACCACCACCACCACCACCACCACCGAATTCTGAATATAAGCTGAACGGTGTGAGTCATAGAAATGGGATCATATTCCACCCACTGATCTTCATGCAGCTGCTGTCACTCTGAAATGTCTTGGGCAAGCCTATCCAGCTCCCAGTAAAGCTTTACTTCCTGCTCCTTCACAGGCATGCCCCAGCCTCAGGTGGGTGTGCCAAAACTCAGTCATTCCTCCACAAATGAACATGCACTTTGAATCCTATCTCTGCCCATCAAAAACAACCCAGCAACAAGCAAAAGGTCAGCTGCTGCTCACAACCACCCTGTGAAGCCCTTATGCCCTTGTGGGTCTTTCGTCCCCACCCCAGAGACCGAGCCTAGTGCGTGGAAGGCAGCCCCGACACCATTAAAAGCCCTGCTCAGGCTTTCCCTGAAAAGGAAAAAAAAAAAAGTGCAACGGTCACAAAGAGCTTCTTCCTGATCCTCCTAGATCACCCGATGGATAATATCAGCAATAGAGAATAGTCACGTCAACCTTCACACCCGCACATGGGCGCAGAGGAGCGAACTTTACATTCATCTCTCCATCTTCCAGATGAAGCGATTAGGCTCGGAGAAGATCGTCACTGGCCCAAATCACTGACTTAGGAAGCAAAAAGACTCAGTCTGTCCCCAAAGCCAATGCACTCCCCAGTGCTGGGACAGGGATACGGCAAGAAGGGGTATGGCGCCTGAGGTGCAAAATTGAAGGTGGCTCTCATGCTCAAGGGCCAACCCTCTATGCGCATGACACTGAGAACACTGTTCATAGGGTTTTCAATGATTTATCGTTTGGGGGAGTGGGCTGCCAGGTCCTTCTCTCAAACCTACAGCACCTGATATTCCCAGACAATCTCCCATCCAAGGACTAACCAGGTCCAACCCTGCTTAGCTCCCAAGATCTGATGGGATTGGACCACGGTAGTACAGGTACGGGCATGTAGATGGGTAGGTGTAGATGTAGATAGAGGAGGATTATGGTGAATTACAGAGTCACACGTGGGAAAAGCACGTCACCGTCTGCAGAGGCTGCATGTCAGGGTCAGAAATTCACGTGGCCATGGCCAGCTTCCCAGTGGTCAGCACCATCCACAACCCAGTGCTGGTGGAAAGCTGCTTGACAGCATCATTAACAAGCCATTGATCCAATTACATTTCTTTCTGTTCCACTTCAGAATTACAATCTCTCATTCCCCCCGAAAGAGCTCAGATAGATTCCCGATGACCAGCGGAAGCAGTGGCTGCCACCAAGACATGTTTGACAAACCCAGATGCTCATCTCCTAGTGGCATGGGACGAATTAATCTGGTTGACATGTCAGACCCCTCTCTCCATAAGAACTTGCCATTTTCTCCAGCCTCTTCGTTCTTCTGGTGAGATTCGGGGATGAAGCCTAATTTGGGTCAACCCAGAGGCGTCACATGCTGCAGAGTCCTGCATTCCTGCGAGTAGCTGTCACTCAGTGAGTAACTAACTGTTGAACTCAAAGACTCCTAAGGGTTTGCATACCGGGGCTTAAAGCAAAGCACTTTGGCTAAATAGAATTTATCCAAATTTTCTCTTTGCAGGATGGGCCTGTGTGGGAGCTAGAACCTCACTCAGTCCAATGACAATGCATTAAAGGAAAATACACACTAGAATAAGATACAGTCAAGACCTTGAGTGGCAGCTGAGAGCATGCTAGATATGCATGCCCACTTCATGGGCAAGATGATGAAGGCAAGAGAAGTTTACACAAAGAGGACCAAAATGGCATTCACCCACTTTGCAACCATGCCTGCTATGTTCAGGCACCATGCTAAGTGGAAGTGGGTTGTTAGGTCCTTCTTCCAAGCCTACAGCACCTGGTGTTCCCAGGTGATCTCCCATCCAACTACTAACCAGGCCTGACCCTGCTTAGCTTCTGAGATCTGACATGATTGGATGCCACAGGGCTACAGCTGCCGGCCCCTGAAACAATTAGCCATTGAAAACCCTATGAATGGCAGAGAAGCTCTGTTAAATATGTTGTTGTTGTTGTTGTTGTTGTTGTTGTTAGGTGCTATCAAGTCAGTATCCAACTCATAGCGACACTCATAGGGTTTTCAATGGATGTTTCGGGATTGCCTTGGGAGTGGATTGCCAGGCCCTTCTCCCATTTTTGTGGTGCTGGGAATTGAACTCGGGACCTCAGAGACTGCAGAGCAGGGCTCTACCAACTGAGCTAAATCCCAGCCCACTGTCAAATATGGTGCTGGAAGATGAGCCCCTCAGGCTGGAAGGCATTCAAGAGATGACTGTTAATAACAGGAGAGGGTACTAATAAAGGTTTCCTGGTTTGCCTGTGATACATCCCGGGGATATAGTGGTGTGGAAGTTGTGATTCTGGCCCACAGTTGCTTGTGGTCTTACGAAGGAAACCAAGACATAGCACACAATCAAAACACAGCCATGGCAAGACAGGGCAAAGGAAGCCCAGGGAGACATAAGGGTCCACGGGGAGACACCTCAGCCAGAGGCTTCATGGAGTAGGAGACGGACGGGGTAGATGAGTAAAGCCAAGGAACAGGGAAGGAATGCTGGCTGGCAGACGGTGAGTGCTATGCAAGACCACAGCCCCCTCAGCCTTGGACCTCTACTGTGAGACTCCTGGCGGATGAGAATCTATGCTATGTCCACAGCCGTGTCCCCAGGAGTCACCGGCTCTGGACTCCACCTCCAAGCCTGCGCCCATTCTGTTCTCTCTGCCTGAACAGCGCTGCCTTGGCCCTGCCACAGTCTGCAAAACCGTCATTGCGACCTGCATCGAGGCACGGCCCTCCGTGACGCTTTTCCAGATTCTTCTACCTACCATTTATCTCTCTTCCCCCCACTCTCTCTGAATTCCAATAACACTTTTCTTGTTCCTCTCTCACAGTACATAGCCCTCTCGACATTGTATTATAATTGTTTATGTATTTGTCTTATCTCCTCTGTGAAACTATAAACTCTGCTGGGGCAGAAAAATCTTATCTCAGCCACCTTTGTATTCCTGAGAGTGCTTTGTCCCAGGCAGGGGCTCGGGACAGAGTGAAGGAAGACTACCTTTACTAGGCCCAGGTAAATGGAAGGAAGTTCACTCACAGTACTGCCTGGCACCAGTGCAGGAGTTGCAAGCAGGCCCAGCTTTCTAACAGCTAGAACTGGCTGCTGCTGGAAGTGCATTTCCCAGCACTGGATGGAGAGTCTCCTTTAAAAGGAAAACTCTACAGAAACAGCTAAGTTTTTCTAAGGTTCACTGAGTTACTACAATGAAAAATAGCTACTGAGTAAACAAAGAAGACAGAAGCCCAAAACCAGGTGAGATGGGAATAGAGGTAAGTCATAGCCAGTGTGATAGCTCCCTTAAAGGGCACCAAGGGCATCTTGTTGTTGTTAAGTGTCATCCAGTCAAGTCCGACTCATAGCAACCCTATGTACAACAGAAAGAAACAATCCCCAAAACTGTGCCAGGCCCAGCACTATGTCAGTGCTTCTCTGCTATTCATAGGGTTTTCAATGACTTATCATTTGGGGGAGTGGGCTGCCAGGTCCTTCTCTCAAGCCTACAGCCCCTGATATTTCCAGACAGTCTCCCATCCAAGGACTAACCAGGCCTGACCCTGCTTAGCTTCTGAGATCTGATGGGACTGGTCCAGGGTGGCACAGCTGCGGGCATGTAGATGAGTAAATATTTAATCAATTAAAGTCAACTAAAAGACATCCATTCTTAGAGAAGTAAAAACAGTGTGTCATGAACAAAGGATTATAATTAACCTGATTCTGAAGACTTGGGGTCCATTCTAAAAAGAATGATCTAGGTAATACGTGATTGATGGATCTGATTTTGTGCATCCATGTGGCCAAGTGGCATGGGCTTCCTAGAGTACAAATATTGAAATATCATTCTGCTTCTTAGACTCATCAGTGACTCTCTATAGCCCTACAACACACTTGTCAATCCTCAGCATGTCTGAGACCCTTGATGATGCAGCTCTTGCCAGCTTCACCCTCTGCCTTCCCCACGAAACACCCAGACCAGGAGTCCCAACCTCAAAGGCATATGGGGACCCAGATGAGGGCCTATAAGAAAACCACAAGTGCGTGCCCAACTCAAGAGCTGAGTCCTTCCACAGGTCCAGCAGCAGCACTGCAGAATCAGCATGGTAAGCTCTTCCAAGCTTTCAAATGAACAAGAAATTTCAGAATTGTTTATGGGATCTCCCATTTTTCCATGTTGGCTCAAAAATGTTTAAATACTGTGCAGTACAGAAAAAATACCATCTTGTGGCCCATGGATCCTACACTTTTCTTACACAGTTTTTTAACCATTTATATTTATTGGAATGTGTGGGGTTCACTCCTCTCCCTGATGCTCCTCCTCCTCCACCACTGCTCATCCCCATCTCATTTCCCGCATATCTTGCTACCCAAACTTTAAGACTTGAGTCTAGTTGTAGTTACACGAGCAGAACTGTGAATTTCTTTACTTCCATATTGTCACAATTTTTGACAATGATGCTGTCTCCCACACCCCTTCAGGTCCCAGGACTTTTTCCTGCACACCAGCTTCCCCTGTGTTTTCATTCTCAGTCCCAGGCTATTGGAATCCCCTTTCTCTGCATGCATGGAGAGCAGGAAGTACGTGGGGATTTAGGTTACCCAGGAGCAGCTCTTGGCCAATGTTAGGGTTTGGGTATGAAATGTCCCTCAAAGACTCATGGGTTAAAGGCTTGGTCCCAGGGCAATATTCAGAGGTGAGGCATGAGGGATGCCATTGGATCCTGAGGTCTCTGACCTCAGCCATGGATTCACCCATTGATGGATTCACAATTTGAAGCAATTAACAGGAAAGGGTGGAAACTAGAAGGTGGAACCTCGTTGGAAAGAGTGGGTCACTGGAGGTTTTTCTTTTAAGAAAATAGCATGTCCCTGGGCCCTCTCCCCCTCTCTCTGCTTCCTGGCTGCCACAAGGGGAGCAGCTTTGCTCTATGACATGCTCCTGACCCTGATGTTCTGCCTCATCATGGCCTAGAAGCAATGGAGCCAGCTGACCATTGACTGAAACTGTGAGCCAAAAATGAAACTCTCCTCCCTGAAGTTGCTTTCATCAGGCATTTCATCACAGTGATGAAGGCTCTCTAACACCGCCAATAACTGACCAGGGCAGAGGTATAAATACTTCAGCTCCCTTGCCTCCCGGTGGGAGTTATGCAGCAAAATATACCACCTCCCAGTCTACCCTGCAGACTGAGCCAAAGCCCACCTCTGCAGCACTTTGCTTGTTATCACATACTTGCTTGTTTTTTCTTTCCCTTGGAAATTCTTCCTAATACATTGGTTTAAAGCAGGACTTCAAATACCACCACCACCACCCTAAAAAAGAGAGTTCAGGTTTGGGTGTGGGTTCAAGATGTTTAAATGTAGAAGGTTCAGGTTAAGTTCAGATTTGGGTTCAAAAATTTAATCCTATGTGTATAAATGAACAAAAAATGTTTCAATTTTTAAATAGCTAATGAGACAAAAAAATAAAAGCTGAATCCAATTTTCCACAGGGTTCAAGTTCAGAAAAAAATAATTAATGTTTTAACCAGAACAAGCTCAGGGTTCAGATTTAGGTTTGATTTGAAGCCCTGATATCTACACACAGGCTTTAAACTCAAATGCAAATTTAATCTAAACCCAATAAACGTTAACGTATTGAGCCCACACCTGAGCCTGAACCCAGTTTTTCACAGTTTTGAAGCCTTGATTTAAAATGAGTCCTCATTTCACCGTCTGCTTCTAGAGCCTGTGACAGGCAGCTTCTGGAATGCCCACCAACCATCCCCACCTCCTTGTGCAAGTTTCTGAGTATGACCTGCTTCTGAATGTGAAGGTGACTGGTGTCACTCCACGACTACGTTAGAAAAGATCATGACTTCTATCTTGCCAGCCACACTTATCTTCTTACCTTGCATGCTTTAATAATGCAAGTTAACATGTGGAAGAAATCCACACAAAAGGGAAGCAAAAGTGGGCTCTGACCAACAGCCAGCAAATAACTCAGTGCTGCCACCTACTGAGTGAGCTTGCAAATGAATTCTTCCCCAACTGAGTCTTCAGATGAGACCACAGGCCTTGGTCCAACACCTGCTTAATTCCCAGTCATACCCCTGATCCACAGCTGTGTTGTTTGAAGCTTCTGAGTTCTGGAGTGACTTGGTATGGAGCAATAGGTAGTTAACATAGGACCCCAACTTCAGGCAACATGTCCAGACAACATGTCCACCATTAGAAAAAATCAGACATCTTCTCCAGAAGACCACTCAAGAGCCCTTGAGCCAGAAGACTGGTGTCCCTTCTGCCCTGATTTTCATCGCCTTGGAATTTCATCCTCAGTTCTCTGTCTCTCTGCATTTGTCTGCTCTACTCAACAACTTGAGGGTAGAGCTTTGGGAGAGAAAAACCTGACATATTTCTTTACTCATCACCTAAGCTTAGGATCTGATTGTAGTACATGCTTAGTAAATGTTTATTAAAGTAACTTATTTATTTATTGTTTCTTCCATGAAGTGTTGGCCAAATCTCTCTATATATGCTATAATTCTCCAGGTGCCAAACCCAGGGTAAGGCAGGCCTCAGCGTCAGCAAGACCTCCACACCCGCTACATCATTTCCCAGGCATCTCCTCCCTTTCCATCACCAGGGTGTGTATCAATCTCACATTTACACTTCCTCCCATCTGTTCGACTCATCTGTTGGACAGTCACTTCGGAGCAACAGGGAGCTCGCTCCTCCTCTCATACCCCTCTGAGAAGCCCAGGGAAATTATCTCTGATTGATGTGTTTTCTTCATTGGGTCCTAATGACAAGATGACAGCAAAATCCCACCTTACTTCGCACTGCACTGGGAAGAAATCTGCTCAGCTTTTGTCTGCCAACCACAGCAAAAACTTGATTAACCAGGACTCAGTGAACATTGATGAGTTGTTGGGGTATTTTTTTTTTCTTGGTTAGCAAGGAATAAAACTACAACTCCGCATTTGTTCCTTCATTACTTGAGAAAAAATCTATAATTTAGACCACATTATTGCCCACTATCCATAAATTCCCCCAAAGAAATGAGCATCTGATAGGCCTAAGAATTATATATTCTGGAATTAAAGATAGTCTTAGAAGTTGGGCTGAATGGGCAGAGATCTTTGGCAGGTGGAATTTTTATTTTAAAATTATTATCTATCACTCACATTCTTTATCTTTGCCCTTTTCCTGCAAGCCAAGTATTAAGAGTGTGTATTCTAATTATCTTAGGGATCCAGATTCTTGAAATACAGTTAAAATAAATTGTGTTGTACTCTTATTAATATGCTATAGACTCTTCTTACTCCTACAGTCGTAGCCCTGTGGCATCTGATCCCATCAGATCTCAGAAGCTAAGCAGGGTCGGGCCTGGTAAGTACTTGGATGGGAGACCACCTGGGAATACCAGGTGCTGTAGGCTTGGGAGACAGACCCAGAAACCCACTTACAAAAATCAATCTGCCATTGAAAACCCCATGAATAGCAGAGAAGCACTGGCAATAATGTGTCGCCTGTTGTACATAGGGTCACTATGAGTCGAATACCAACTCCACGGTGCCTAACAACAACAATAGACTCTTACAGATATCTGAATTCCAGTTTATTAAAGTAAGATCCCATATTCTATCTACTCAATAGATACTCTATCCACTTTATCTCCTGAGCATCTTAAATTCCCTTCCTTCTCCCTCTGAGATGCACAAAACTTCTCTATGTGGTAGCTTCCCATAGACTATATCACTGTGAGAAAAGAGAAGCCGTTCTGTTATGCAGCTAACAGATCCTTCTATGTCTGGGGGATAGAGAAGCAGTCCGAATGCTAATTCAATTCCTACACAAGTTCCAACCCTGTTTTAAAACAAAAGAATTGCAAAGAAAGCAAGCATTAGATCACGGTGCATAGACTCTGTGCCAGGCACTGGATTAAGAATGCATTTTTTACTCCTAATCCTAGCCTATGGGGCCCTATACCATCCTGCTCCTGCCTACCTTTCTGACTACATCTCTGACTGTACCCCCACATCCTTCCTATGCTATACCCACACTGCATCTTCCTATTATCTAGAGCATTTCAAGCTCTTCCTGCCTCAGGGCCTTTGCCCTTGCTGTTCCCTCTATCAGGAATGTCCTTTGATAGATATCTGCATGACTCAGTCCTTGTCATCTCTTATTTCTCATAACATATTGAGGGAATTGTTCCAATTGTCTCAAATCCCAAAGCAGGACCATTTCTGAACAGCCCTATCTACTACAGTCTGAATGTTTGTTGCCCCTTCCCCAAATTCAAAGGTTAAAATCCTAACCCCTAAGGTGATGGTAGTAGGAGGTGGGGCCTCTAGGAGGTGGTTAGGTCATAAGGGAAGAGTCTTCATGGATAGGATTAGGGCTGTCATAAAAGATAATCCCAAGACCCTGCCTGTGATATTGTAGCAAAAAGCCAGCCACCTATGAATGAGCAAGTGGGCTTTCCTCAGAAACCAAATCCACCAGCACACTAACTTTGGACTTCCAGCCTCCATCACTGTGAGAAAGAAATTTCTGTTGTTTAAAGCTGCTCCAGTGATGTTTTGCTACAGCAGTCCAGATGGACGAAGACACCACCCCGATTCCACTTAAAATAATGTTAGCTCATCATATTTACTGTACTGAAAACTTCCAACCAAAAAAAGCCAAAAACAAAAAAGACCCTTTACGATCGATGTGACCTGGCTACACAGAGGTGTTTACAGCTCTGACTGGCTGCCACAGTCAAAGGGAAAAGTTAAAGTCCCACGACAGAACGTGTGCTACCTCCTTATCCCAATTTTTCCTTAAGTCTTTTTTATGAAGGGAGTCATTATGTTCTCTATCTGCGTGACACTTTCCATCTTTAAACATTAACTAATTAATTGACTGAAATGGTATCTCGGGAGCATTTCTCATCTATCCCATTAGCCAGGGAGCCAGCAGCCTGTCTGTAAAAGCTGTCGAACACAGAGCACAGGCTTTTGTCTTTCCGCTTCCCTTCCCCAGAAATGTTTTTTTATGTGTGTCTGTGTGTGAATGTGTAATGAATGACGAGACAGAGAGGGAGGGAGAGGATCTGACTTCCACCAACTGCTGTAAAAACCTACCTCTGGGAGACATGGAATTTCAATTGCGAAATCATCAGTCTTGGAAACTGTCCTGTCTTCCAGCAAAGAAAAAATAAGTAGTTTAACAGCAATTGCCCTTCAAAACAATTACTAATTATAATGTCTATAAAGAAAAACACCCTTGATACCATTACTCCTAATAAAACCAAGCAAATCTATGAGAAGGAATTAGCTTGCATGTCTGAAATCCCACTGGCAAGCTCTGGGGAATGGGGAAGAGGGGATGCGTGCTCAGCCAGCTCATCAGCCTGGATCCAAGGCTTCGGGAGGCTTACCACCTGGGGCGAGCGCTCTCAGCAACCGGGGAGATTAGTGTGGGAAATTAGGCCAGGACAATTATGAGGGGAGGACCAAGATTGTTTTTCCTGACCTTCCTTCCACTCTGCGCTGTCAGAGTTTCTCCCTGAGTCCTGAACCTCCTCCTCAAGCGGATATCACAGAGCCTGGGTTCCCGCCTCATGCCTTAGGGTCCAGCATCACTCTCTCATCATGGTCCTCCAAAAGACACAGAGGTGCCTATTAAGGGTTACGCTGAGTCCCTAAGGTGGTCACACCCCAATCTGCTCGAAACAAAAAGTGCTGTGGGGAAAAGACTGGAGGAAAAAAAGAAAGAAAGGGATGTAGCCCAGGATGCAGAATGGGACCAAGGTCTCTGCGCTATTTACCTGCTGCAAAATTTGAGTCAGAGCATCCCAGCTCTCCGATCCTCACACCTCAGCTCCCCGGATGCAACGTGCGGAAGGGGTGCATGGGAGCTACCACCTCAGAGTTCCGCTGCAGGCAACAGGAACCACTGTCATGGTGGTTAAGGCTCAGCTTTGTTAAATCACAGCTGCGTTAAGCCAAAAGGAATTTATTACCAGATGTAAAGTGATGTAGAACATCCTCGGAAGGGCTCGAAGAGTCAGGGCTTCCAGGAACAGCTCCCCAGTCCCCCAAATCACACTGCCTCTGCTGTGAAAGGCTAAACAGTCTCCACTGCTACGAGGTGTCGCTGGGTCGGGCTAGCCAGACTCTGGTGAGCCTAACGTAGTTCTGAATTCAAGAGTCAGGGGCGAGCATCTGTTTTGTAGAGTCTGGGTCATATCCAGAATCCTGGTTGTAAAGGAATCTAGTAAATGGAGTTTTTAGCCTCCCCCAGCCTCTGTGGTAAGGACAGCAATTGACAGAGGCTGGAATAGAAGAGGGAGGAGCCCACCATAAAGTGCATGACCCCTATGTTGCAGGATTAGCAAGAGAACTAAACGATCTGGTATTTATAAAGTGCTTCATTGCTGGGCGCAGTGGCTCACACCTATAATCCCAGAGACTCGGGAGGCAGAGGCAGGAGATTGCAGGTTCGAGGCCAGAGGCAGCCTGTATAACTTATCGAGATCTTGACTCAAAATAAAAAATAAAAAATGATCTGGGGGAGCAGCCCAGTAGTAGAGCACTTGCAAAGTGCACAAGGCCCTGCATTCAGACTCCAGTACTTGGGAAAAAATGAGTGCTTCACACAATGCCTGGCTAGTAGTAGTTTCTCAATAAATACTGGTTCCTCTTCTCTTTCCCAAAACTTTCCTGCAGGATGGTCCTGCAAATCATCATACTAGATGCCAGGTAGACATGGCTCTTCAAAGCGTTAACAGTCCAGGCAGGATAACTGTACAAAACTTACAGGATTACAAATTCTCATAAAAGCTAAGGGAAAAGAACAGGGTGCCGTGAGCCGGAATAAATAAGGTGAACTTGATTCTGCCCAGGGAGCCAGGACAGACCTTCCTGAGGAGTAATGTCTACGCTGAGATCTCAAGGACGCAGGAAAGTGAACTCAGCCAAGAGTGGGAGAGCACAGTGAGCCTGGCGGAGGACACAGCACATGCTCGGGCTCTTCGTTGGTGAGGCCAGGGGAACGCCAGCGAGGCTGGAGGACGCTGCTGGGGAGGGAGTGCCGTGAGGCTCTGCCTGACTTTGCAATCCCAGCCATTAGCTGGGTGACATTTTCCCTGAGGCTGGAGTCCAGGTATGTCCTGCAATCAGCATTTCACAAAAGTAACCCTCAAAGCAGTGTTGGACCTTTCCGCATCCCCACGGCCGCCTCTGCGAAGGTGAATGATGTTGACCCTTCTGGGGTCAGGAGAACAGGTGAGCCAGCAGGTATAAAGGATCAGGAAGGCTGGGATGGGGCGGGTGGCAGGGGTCTGCTCCTCACCTCCAGGGTCCAGCCAGGCCACTTCCGAAGGGCGCGTCTACTCCTCCCCACCCGAATCCCTCCTAGAGACCATGGCCAGCCACCCACAGAGGAGCACCATGGGGCCTCAGATGATTGGACCAGAAGGGACAGCTCCGCCACCTACACTTAGGGGATTCCCCACCCAGGGAAGTCTTACAACTCAGGCTGAGGCTGAACCGGTCAGACGGTGCTAGAAGCTGGAGGTGCAAAGTCACGAAGAAGAAGGAGCTGAGCCCAGGGCAAGCACAGTCCAGGTGGGGGCAAACTCTGAGATCCCCAAGGCAGAGCCAGCCAGCATGACGCAGGTGTGCAGAGAACAGCAATGGACAGCAGGACAGCAAGGGCACTTGATTAGGAACATTCCAGATCCCATGAGATCCAGCTGTGCAGACCAGGTTCCTGGAGAACCTCGCGCAACCTGACCATGGGACCCTCCATTGCAATTTGTTTCTTCGAACAAGTTTTGCTCCTTGCCATTGAACAATTGCTACCTAAGAGACTCATCGAAGCAGAGAGAGGGGTGACCCTGCCTTAGATGGGGCCTCCAGGGCAACCTCACCATGCACACGGGTCCCAGTGACCCTGACTGTGTGCCCCACCGCCGTCTCAAGGTCATCGCCCCATCAGAACTAGATCTCCTTCTTCTTCCCCTCTGCCACCTCTGAGCCTCACTTCCGGAGACACTCGCTCTATGACAGGCCCCTGCTGTGGTTTCCACGCCCCTCTAGACATCCCCCTGCACAGCACGCAAGTCACTTTTGATCACTTGCTCCATGGCTGCCAGCCCACCAGATGCCATGCTCCACATGTTCCTGCCCGCTTCCCGCTGTGTCTCCATCAGGTGCATAGGAGAGCTCAGTGTCTGGCTGGTAGATAATCCAATCATCTAAAAGGACCAGATTGACTTTTCAGCCTCATACTCTTATTGAGGGGGAAGAAAGGTTTATTACTACCTGCAAGTGCTGCACGCCCTGCAAGGGATTGGAGGCACAGTGATGAACGAGGCCTGATCCCGGTGTCTAGGAGTTCATGGTGGAGGGGAACAGATGGGTGGGGAAGTAAACACGTTGAATGTAATGGAACAAGAGGACTAGAAGGGAGGGGGAAGTGGGGGAGAGAGCGAGACTGTTATTATTATTGTTAGGTATATTTTTATTTTTGATTATTTATTTTTTTGTATCTCAAGACAGGCTGCCTCTAGCCTCAAACCTGTGATCCTCTTCCCCCGCCTCCAGAGTTGTTAGGATTAGAGGCGTGAGCCACCGTGCCCGGCTTATACAGTATTTTTTAAAGGAATCTTGGGTAAACAACAGGGGACATGAGGGATGGAGGACAAGAATCCCAGCAGTCCCCTTAACACCTTCCTCTGAATTCCCACAAAAAATAAGTGCAGTGGCCATCCATCTATTTTTTGGCAGCTTGGCCTGTGCCCTCCCACATTACAGACATGGCGTCCCACTTTTCCTTTTGGAAGAGCCCCGTCCCACCCTCCGTCTGCCACTGCATGGACGGATGTGGCCCCAAGCGGATACCCTGCAGCCAGCATCGGGGAGGGTGTGCGCCCAGGGCTGCCAGTCTGCACAGTGAGTGGCTCAGGATGATCATGAGGCAGCGTGGCCACAGGGAGCCAGTCTCGGGATTCGTGACGGAACCGGCCAGAAAGGCAAGCTCGCTCTCCACCAGGGCCCCAGGGCTGGTGGCGGCCTCAAGCTGCCGAGGCCCGTCTTGTGCCTATGAGGGGAAGTCCCCCTGGGAATGAAGTTTGAGGGGGAAACAGAGCCCTGTGAGGGAAAGGACTCTCTGGGACACTGTTGAAGATGCTGGGTCAGGACAGACTCATCCCAGATCTTTTGGTTCAATAAATGCAATTTTTTTTTCCAGCTCAAATAAGACTTTTTCTTTTTTCTTTTGTTGAACCCAGGGTCTCGCACTTGCATGCTTTGCACAGGCTGGACCACTGAGCTGCACCCCCAGCCCATTTTTTTACTTTTTTTGAGACAGGGTCTCGCAAAGTTACGCAGACTGCCTCTGGTCTCCAACTTGCGATCCTCTTGCCCCCGCCTCCCTACCCACTGGGATTACAGGCGTGCACCACCGGCTTAAACAAGACTTTTTCAAGTTTGGCATCACAGACACATGGTGGCTGGGCAGGACGGGCGCTATGCATTGCACGATGTTTGCCGTCCTCCTTGGCTTCCACCCACTAAGTGTGAACAGTCATCCTAACCCCCTAGTTGTGACAACTGAAAATATCTCCAGCCATTGCCAAATGTCCCCAGAGGGGGCGGAACTGCCTCCAGTTGAGAACCACCGGTTTAAACCAGTTTGAATCAGATTCCTATGCCTACTCATCAAATACCCGCCACTCGATATCCAGGAATAATTCCCACCCCGACATTTCTCTACCTTCCTGTTACCTGAAACATCTTCCTGTGGCTGTGCTATCCAAAGCTACTCAGCCAATCTCACACTTTTTAAATATTGGGGCAAATGAAATAAGTCAATCAGATCAAAAATTACTTAGGTTATGATTCCAGCAACACTTTTCACAGGTCATATATTTGGGTACATTGATTTCACCTTTTTCTACCCTTTAAAGTATGTAAACACCTTCTCATTTAGTTTATTTTAGAATTTTCAGCAGTCAATTTTCTTTTATCCACAGACTTTGTCTTCAATGGGAAACTAATCAATAAGAAATTATATTTTTGCCAGGCTGTTTTAAAGTAATGTAACCAACATATTTCTCTCTCATTTGCAGTTTTATTGATTGTGAGGTGAAAACAGACAGCTGGGGGAGGTTCTGTGTGGCGTTCCGAACCCCCATTTCATCAGGCTACCTCCTGGTCCCTCCTCCTATCAGAGTCATTGTTCCCAACCTCATTGTTTTGGGTGGAGCTTGTGTTTGATCATCAATGTGTTTTAAATTGAAGCTCGCTAGAAATGAGGGAGGCAGGGCTGTAATTAGCAGCAAAGCACAGGCAGATAGACTGCAACTATTAATTCTACTTGAAATTATTTTTCCCCAGTAATTACTCTTATCTTGGTGATGCTGACCCACCTCTTGGCCCCTAAATTGGAGTTCCCCTTCCATGGAAATGTCACATCGTACGTACTAAGAAAATGGAAATGAACCTTCAAGGGGGTCATCGCTCATATCTTTTCAACTGTCTTTTAAAACATCGGCTAGGTGAGTTGCAAGACGCGAGGACAGATATGCGTGCACTTCGCACGTGTACTTGTGGTGTGACGATGGTTGTGATGCTATGGAAGGCAGAGGGGGAAGAAGCGAGCAGTGACCACTCTGCCACCTGTGCCCATCACAGGTGCTTGTTATCACCGGCTGACCGGAGCCTGTTAGCAGCGTGGAGACGGGAAAGGATTCTGTTGCTGGGAGGACCAATAACATTGTTGTGTTGTGAGGCGCATTGAGTCGGGTCTGATTCATAACAACCCTCACAGGGTTTTCAATGGCTGGCTGTTTTGGGATTGCCTCAGGAGTGGATTGCCACGTCCTTCTCCCGTAAGAAGGTGTAGCCCAGGCTGGCCTCAAACTCGAGATCCTCCTGCCTCTTCCTCTTCAGCAAGTTGATTACCGGCGTGCACCACCATGGCCATCTTGATAACATCAAGAGAAAGTGATGCTTTATGAGAAGGGAGAGATCTATCTGTTGGGAGAAGTCATTTCAGAGTAGTTGAGTCATGGATCAAAGGCCTGTTGGGAACAAGTCGGCCAGTCATCCTGGAGAAGATACACTCTTGCAGCCATGTGACCAAGGTGGGCCCAGAGCTCCTTTCAAGTCTGACTGAACAAAGCAAGAGCAAAGGGGTCCTCCCCATGTGAACTCCACCCCCCTCCATGCCAGAGACACTGGGACAAAAATGGACGCATGCCAGTGAGGAATGCAAGGGGGAGACCATGTGACCTCGCAAAGCCATCTGGGATGCAAATGAGGAACAAGGGCTGGGAAGAGTTTGTGCCTTTTTCTTCCTGTGAAATTCCTGAGCCCCTGCTGGGTGCCCAGAACTGTCCTAGGCTCAGAACACAAACAAAACAAAGATCCCTGCCTGCAACCTGCACAGGAGGGCAGACACCATAGCAGGCAAAAGGGAAGAGCTCAAGAGGAAGGTCAAGAGCCGTGGATAAAGGGATCAGAGTGGGCCTGTGGCCTCCCAGGTCTGCAAGCCTGTAGGAACCCCTGGCAGAGGGGGGTGCCTGAAGGTGGCTGCTCCAACTGCTCTGGGAGCAAACTCTCACCCCCAGGACAGGGGCAGGGCAGAGCCCCTTCTGGGGCCACAGCTGTGGTCTGTGGCCAGTCTGGGCAATGTTCTGTTTAGACAGCTTGGCCTTCCCTGGCTGCCGTCAGCCAAGTCCGGGCTCCCACCAAGCCATGAGCATCAACACCTGGAGAGTCAGCAGAGGCAAGAGCTGACCCAGGCCGAGTGCACCGCGCTCATCCCTCCCCAGCCATGGCACCTTGCTCCACGTTCACCACAATTCCACGAGGCATGTGTACAGCAGCCCAGGGCACAGATGAGGAAGCCAAGGCTCCCAGAGAATACCAGGCTTGCAGAAGGGCCGTCCCACTCCAACGTCTATGGCCCTTTTGTGCTGCTGTGCCGCCCATTTCCCCGGTACAGTTCCCACTTGTTAGCAAGTGGGTGTGACAGTGGTTCACCCAGGGTTGCTGGGGCCGGCTCCACCTCTCCCCGGGTCGGGCACTGTGAGGAGGTGGGATTCACGTGCACTCTTTGCTGTCCCTAGGGCCAAGTGTCTGGTCAAGGAAAGGAGGGAAAAAATGTTCACTCAATACTCAACATATGAGCCAGGCGTGATGGCGCACACCTGTGATCCCAGCCCTCGGGGGCCGAGGCAGGAGGATCACCAGTTCAAGGCCAGTCTGGGCCACATAGTGAGGCCAGCTGAGGCTACACGGCAAAACCCTATCAAAAACTACAACAACAACAACAAAAACTTCACCCATCTTCACCCAGCATCTAAGCACCCACATCCACCCCTGGCCCCCCGCACGCTACGTCTTTGCAAAGCCTGCGATGCCTTTCCCTCCCCTCCCTCCTCCTCCCTAATCCTCTCTATTACCCAAGATTCAGCTCCTCCAAGACACACCCCTAAACCCACAGGCCATCTTTTGTGCACCCCAACACCGCTACAGCTCACCTCTGAGAGGAAGCATGAGCAAAAAGTCCAGAAGCCAGGGGACCCCGTAAGCAAGATGACCAGGGAGGAGACAGACCCCAAGACGGGGAGCTGAGGACAGATGAAGGGACGGAGGGACTCAGCTCGGGATGTCATCACCACACACAGAAGAAAACATTACACAGAAGCCGGTGGATTACAGCGTTTAGCTTGCACTCGGTGTCCATAGGGCTGGGATTTAGCTCAGTTGGTAGAGCACCCCTCTGCAGTCTCTGAGGTCCCGAGCTGGATTCCCAGCACTGCAAAAATGGGCGAAGGATGTGGCAATCCACTCCCAAGGCAATCCCAAAACAATCTGCCGTTGAAAACCCTATAAGGGTCGCTATGAGTTGGACACGACTCGACAGCACCTAACAACAACAACAACAGGTGTCTATAGGTGTGCCCACTTCTGGAACTTTATCTGATCATCAGCACGCCGGGGAGGTAGTAGGTGCCATCATCCCCACCAGATGGAAGAGGAGACTGGGATGCTCAGAGAGGTTGGGTGAGCTCCTCAAGTCACACAGCACAAAGATTCTAAGGCAGCAGAATGAGGGGTTCAGGTCACACACTCAGGTCTCAGGCAAACAGCTCTTCACTTCCTGGCTCTGTGACCTTGGACAAGAGACCTGACTTCTCTAAGACTCGGTTTCCACATCTGTAAATGACCAAAGTCTCCACCCCGGAAGCCACTGTGTGATCAAGTATGCAAAACCTCAGGCTGCAGTGGCACTTCGCTGCCACTTTTGTCTTGGCCACATCACCTGCAAAGCCACTTGTGTGACACTCTGCTCCCAGCACTCTCTGGGGACATCAGGACTTCCTTTTGACCTGCGGCAGCCAGTGTGGCTTTGGACCCTGAGGTTCTGAGCACTTCTCCAATTATGCAGCCCCTTCCTTAAAAAGCCCCCGGCTCCTCACTTCCTTCCTAAGCTGCCAGGAAAGCAACGCCAGGAGCCGGCTCTGTGGGACAGTGCGGGAAATAATTAGTTTGCCTTCCCCAAAGGCCAGAGTTCACTGCTGAGATATTTAAAGCTCTGCTGATGGCTTAAAATAAATAACACAATGGAGATGTCGAAAGAGCTATGTAGGGGATGGGAGAGGGAAGCGCGTAAATGGATTCACCAAAATAATCTCACGGCAGCACCTTCCAGCTTTGACACCTCACAAACATCCCTATTGTTCCAAGTTTCCTTTGCTTTTTCATTAGTTTGTTTTTTTCCTCTGAGGACTCTGAAATGTTTGCCATCAAAAGGAATGAAGAACTGGTCTCCAAAAGGAAGAAAAAAGGCACAATTGCACTTTTCACATCAGTCTTAATAATTTCCAGACACTTCCTTGGGAGTGTGATCCTCAGATGCTAACGACAGACTGACTTCTCCAGCTGGAAGAAGGACCGCGCATCTGAAGGAGGCCAAGTTCTGGGCAGGATGTTTTAAACATTTCCTGTGTTTTCCATCCTCCCACGCTCAGTAAGGCAGATGATCCTCCCCCTTCTGCAGAGCAGGCCATGGCAACCTCGAGGACTTGCCTGAGACCACGGGGCAGAGCCGAGAGTCTATACCCACCCTCCACCCTCACTTGGTTTTCTTTCCAGAATATTCCCAGAGTTCTGTATGCCGTCCAGATATATGGGGGCTGCATACTCAACATTATCAGAAAAAGCAACAAATGGAATTGTATAACCTAGACTTTGTGGCTGGCTTGACTTGATGGCACCTGACAACAACATAAAATAATAAAGGGTACATTGAAGCCGGGCACCATGACCCACGCATGTAATCCCAGTGACTCAGGAGGCTGAGGCAGTCTGCATCACTTAACAAGACCCTGACTCAAAATTAAAAACAAAAAAGGGGCTGAGGATGCAGCTCAATGATAGAGCATTTGCCTAGCATGTGTTAGGTCCCAGGTTCAATCCTAGTACCAAAAAAGCAAAACAAAACTGGTAATTGCAAAAAGAAGCAGTTCCAATAAATACTCACAAACTCAAAAATATGTCTTCTTTCCTGGCCTGCTTGGCAAAAGCTTCTTCACCATTTCCTCCCTCTTCCCTTTCTGCACTTTACACCATGTGATACACCAAATCACTTATATTGCTCAGAACTAGCTCACATTTCATCCCACTGTGCTTTTGTAAATGGTATTCCTTATCTCAACTGCTCTTTCTTCCTCTGCAATCCACATGGGGCATTCCTGTTTACCCACCAAAACCCTGCTGGAACATAGTCTCTTGAAAGGAGTCTTCTTTATCCCTCTCCTCCATCTATACCTGGGAAAAGGACCTGATAACCCACTCCCAAAAATCAATCCGCCATTGAAAACCCTGTGAATAGCAGAGAAGCACTGACAATAGTGTTTGGCCTGTTGTACGTAGGGTCGCTATGGGTCGGATACTGACTCGATGGCACCTAACAACAACAACATCTATACCTACACCGAATAGAGTTCCTGAGTTCCTCCTCATCCTCTCTGTATTTTATGCCCAGCCTTGCATTTTTATAACTCTCGCAATGTCTGGGGTTTTGTCCTCTGGGCTGGCTGGACTAACACATCTGTTCCCCGCTCCCAGAGTGACTTTCCTGCAGGCAGGCTCAATACCTTCAATCATCTCTGCATCGCCCACACCCAGCCCAGTGTCTGAGTCAAAACAAGCACCTAATTGAATTGAACTGAAATTGAAAATGAAAACAAATATCACGGCAAAGGAGAAGAAAGGGAGAGAAGCACTAATGTGGTGGAAGTCTATTATGGAGCAATCAACCAGACCATGTTTTCCTAATACAGATCACAAAGCAGGCGCAGAGGCAAGGCAGAGCCGCAGTGGGAACTGGGGCTCTCTGCACATCTGGTGGGCGTCTCATCTGATAAATCCTCGCCTTGCTCTGCCAACAATTTCATCTTTCAGAAGACAGACGAAGCGATAACGGGAAAGGTTCCTCGGCATAACGTCCTGGCAACCAAGAGACACCAATGGACAACAAAATGATGAAATTCTCAGGAGGGAAGAAAAAGGCACCTAATACTAAATAACAGCACAAGAAAGGAACGAAGAAAACACGCACTTATTGAACACCTACTGTGTGCTGCCTACTTGGCGTGAGTCACTACATCAAATTCTCACAAACCCCAAGAAGGAAGGTGCTTCAGTTGCTTTAAGCCAGAAAATTGTTGTTGTTAGGTGCCGTCAAGTTGGCTCTGACTCATAGCAACCCTCTGTACAACTGAAAGAAACATCACCCAATGCTGTGCCATGCCAGACACGATGTCAGTGCTTCTCTGCTACTCACAGGGATGTTGATGGCTGATTGTTTCAGGAGTGGGCTTCCAGGTCCTTCTCCCATTTTCACAGTGGTGGGGATCAAACCTAGAGCCTCAGAGTGTATAGAGCAAGCACTCCACCAACTGACCTACTTGACACGCCCACCGAAGCCAGATAACACAGAAGCTGCAATAATGGCTCAGGATCGTACAACACAGGTCCAGCAGCCTGGAACCTTACGTTCTACCATCGTACTGTGCCGCTGGGCAAAAGCAGGGCATTGTCATTGTGAGGTACCATGGAGCCGTGTCTGACTCATAGTGACCCACGGGGTCTCATAGTGACCCACAGGGTCTGCAATGGCTGAAGCAGGGCATTACCCAACCTCCACCTGGACTTGAAAACCCAAGTCAGTCTCAGCTAGGTAATGCTGTAGGAACGAGACGCACACAGCGGCCCCGGCAGCTCTCTGGGGCCGGCAGCTGGCTTCCTGTACATGTTGGCTCAGTGCCCCCACCGGCTCCCAGCTCACACGCCTCCAGCTCCATAGATGCTTCAGGGGCCACCTCAGCCAGAGGAGAGAGACCTGGGGCCCGCACGCCAGCACATCAGTGCGTCTAGCATGCAGCACAGGACTCCGCGACCTAACCTCAGGCAGATGGCAGAGAAAGGCTGCTCTCTATGATTCTGGAGAAGCACCCAGAAATAGCTGAGCCCCCCAAAGTCCCTAATCCAGCAGCTTTGGGGAAGGTGAGAAAGAAATCTTGCAATATGCATCAAGGAGCACTTGCCAAATGAACCCTGTCTCTGCATACTACCAGGATAGAGAGCAGAAAACACAAAACCAGAAATTGTTAACCACGTGACAATGCTCCAGGAAAGAGAAAAGGAGAGCCGGGCGTGGTGGCACATGCCTGTCATCCAGCGGCTTGGGAGGCGGAGGCAGGAGGATCGCAAGTTCAAGAGCAGAGGCAGTCTACATAACTTAGCGAGACCCTGTCTCAAAAAGTAAAAGAAAAAATGGCTGGGAGTGCAGCTCAGTGGTCCAGCACTTGCAAAGTATGAAGGCACAAGGCCCTGGGTTAAAAAGAGAGAGAGAGAGAAAGAGAGAGAGAGAGAGAGAGGAAGGCTCTCCATAGGAGAATTTGGTTAGGAAACCAAGCGTCACTGAGCAGGTGAAGAAGGTGAATGCCTTGAACAAGGTCCCATCTATGGCCACAATGTGAGAGGGAGATATTGTGTGAAATGAACTGGGGGCCTTCGTCAATTGAGGCTGCTGTAACAGACACTGCAGAGTGGGCAGCTGGAATGATAGAAATTTCCTTCTCATGGTTGTGCCAGCTGAAAACCCAATGCCAGGCTGTGAGTGTGGCTGGGGTCTGGGAGGCTCCATCAGGGTTGGTGCACGGCAGCTTTCTTGCTGGAGTTCCACACAGTGGGGAAAGAGGGCGCTCCAGTCTCTTTCTCCTCCTATGGGGGCTCCACCCTCATGACTCGCCTCAACCTAATTCCCTCCCAAAGGCCCCACCTCCTTTGCCATCCACGGGGACTCAGGGTTTCGCTGAATCTGAAGAAGATGAAGCAGGAGCCCGTGACAGAGCTCAATGTTCCTGTCCGGTCCATCTTTCCCACCCAAGTCCATTCCCAATGAGAAGGCGGGGTGGTGTAAAGCAACGGGTGGGACTAACCAGAGCTGAAGGACTTACTACAAAGGCTGTGAGCCAAGGCTGGAAGGCGGACTCCTGAGTGTACCCCCAGGGGAATCTAAGTCCACCCACCACAGACACCTGCTCACCCAGGGGGACTGCAGCCCCTCACAACAGGCAAGGTATGGGACCAACCTAGGTGCTCCTCAGCGGAGGAGCGATTGGGAACATGTGGAGTCTTGACATGGAGTCTTGCTCTGCCATAAAGAAGAACGACATGCCATTGGCAAGAAGATGGATAGAACTGTTGTTGTTGTTGTTGTTGTTAGGTGTCATCAAGTCGGTATCCAACTCATAGTGAGCCTCATAGGGTTTTCAATGGCTGACTGTTTCAAGATTGCCTTGGGAGTGGATTGCCAGGCCCTTCTCCCATTTTTGCGGTGCTGGGAATTGAACTCAGGTCCTCAGAGACTGCAGTGCAGCGCTCTACCAACTGAGCTAAGTCCCAGCCCGAGGATAGAACTAGAGACCATCATTTTAGGTGAAACAGGCCAAATGCAAAAAGACAACTATCATGTTTGCTCTCCTATGCAGATGCTACATTGTAATGGCATAAATTAAAAGTAGAGAAGGGGCTACTTGGGGAGAGAAAGGGGACTAAAGTGAGGGGAGGGGTAATCAGAAAGGTAATGGAGGAGAAAGACAAATGTCACATTTTCTCTCATAGGCAGAATGTAGATTTAAATATATACTATAGATTTAAATATATATTATAAATATATACTTATATCTATGTTTAAATATACTTAAATAATATAATATTAATATTTAAATAACATATTTAAATATATACTTAAATATATAAGTATACATATTTATAATACCTATAAATCCATATTTATATATTATATATATGAATGACATGCACGCAGAAGGCAGACCATTTTTGGTGAGGAAGCAGACCAGCGTGGGGATGGATGTCACGAGAGGGTAACAAGGGGTGAACGTGAGCCACGTACAATGATGTGCACATATGGAAATGTCATAATGAAACCCATTACGTTGTACACTAAAAAAATTACAAATTAAAAAATTATTTTAAAAAGCTGGAAAGTGGGACACAATTAAAAACTGATTTGAAAATGGAAGCGGGATCCAGGAGCAGGGGCACACACTTTTAACCCCAGCAACTCAGAAGAGAGAGGCAGGAGGATCACAGGTTCGGGGCCAGAGGCAGCCTGTGTAACTTAGCGAGATCCTGTCTGAAAATACAAAGTGAAAAATGGGCTGGAGGTACGGCTCAGTGGTTGAACGTTGCAAAAAGCATGTGTGAGGCCCTGGGTTCGACTCCCCACTATGTCAAAAAGAAAAGAAGAGAAGGGAAGGGAAAAGAGAGAAGAAAAGAGAAGAGGAGAGAAGAGGAAAGGAGAGGAAAAAGGGAAGCAGGATAGCACAACAGGAAAGTCCCTGCACTGGGTAGTTGTGGGCAGTTACCAAACCTCCCTGAGCCTCAGTTTCCTACATGTGCAATGGGAATGGTTTACCACCACCTCCCTCAAAAGGGTGCGGGAAGGACAAAGAAGAGCCGGCCGGCATTGAGCTTGTCGGTGTGCCTAGCTGCTAGGGCAGGGGAGACAGTGAAGAGAACAAGGACAGTGACCAGGAGCCCTTCCGCTGGACAAGCATCAAGACGACCGACCCCAGACCCATCTGTCTTCCTGGCTCTCTGACTTCCCACCACCCTGCTCTTGCCTGAACTTGCTCCATCCTCACTGCGCTGAACGTGCCAGAAATGTACGTGCCTCAGCGTGAGGCACCTGGGGGGGTCTGTCTTGCTGGAAAGTTCTCAGAATCTGACAGCAAGTCTTGCTTCAGTGACATTTATCCAGTGCGATTCTGCGTAACCACCTGCTAGAAATGGCAACGCCCACCCCTGCCCTGCACACCCCATTGTCTCTCCTTCCTTTGTTTCCACATTGGCCTTCATCACCTGCTCACAGAAAAGATCGCGTATCTACTGAATCTGTTTACCGTGTGCCCTGCTCTGCCTTGCACTGTTTTCAGACTTAGATGAGTGTCCACAACCTAGAAAGACACCTGGCACGTGGTATGCGCTTATCGCTCTGTGTCACTGTTGTCACTGTAAACAGTGGTTCTGCATTTCTCTTCTCTGATCCATTGCTTACTAATTTTATATTTTAGCAACGGGAGCTTCTGGCTCTTACTCAGGATTCCCAGCGCCTTCTCGAAAGTACTACCGCAGCCTCGCGTGCAGTCTGCACGATTTCCAGTCATCCTTGGTTCAGTCTCTTGGTACAGCACGCTCTGAACCTGCCACTTTCCAACTGAAAAGTCCTCTAGGATTCCTATAAGCTCCAGGGTGAAGTCTCTGCACCTTAACCAGGACCCAGCACTGCCACCCACCCAGCCCATTGCTGGCCATTTCTCAACAAGCCCCCTTCATGTCAGAGGCAACAGCCCACCTGCAACTCTCCTGAATGGCCCAGGCCTTTCCACACCCCGGTGCCTTTGCACATGCCATTCATCATACTGATGACTCCCTCCCCTTCTGTGTCTGCTGAGTAACACCTCTTCTTCACCCTCCATAAGTTCAAATCCCCCACAGGCCATTTGCATGGTGCCTCCCTAGAGCACATAAAGCTACTCTCTGTTCCTCCTCACATCATAAATATGACACAGCCTTGTAACTTGTTTTCTTTCTCCCCTTTCCCTGTCCTCCCCCATCACCAGATGGTCATATCTTGGAAGACAGAAATCCTGTCTTACATTATTTTAAATGTTTTCAGAATAAAAATTAAAAAGCAAGTTTTGCAAATGTACTGAAGCTGAAAATTTCTGAAAGCAAATATTTTATCCATACCAGGGGAATAATTACAATGGTAATAACAATATCAGCTATTTCAAAGTGCATAATAGAACTAAGCACTTTATAGGCATAACTCATTTAATCCTTTAACCACCCTATGAGGAAGTACTGCTTTTGATCCACCTTTTTTTTTTTTTTAATAAGACAAATGAGTACAGCCATAGCACCCTGGCATCCAATCTCATCTGATCTCAAAAGCTAAGCAGGGCTGGTCTGGTGAGTCCAACCCTGGACTTGGATGGGAGACCGCCTAGGACTATCAGGTGCTGCAGGCTTAGGAAAAGGACTTGGCAACCCACTCCCAAAACAAGGCACCACTGAAAACCCTATGACTAGCAGAGAAGCACTGACATAGTGCCGGGTGTGGCACAGTGTCAGGGAGTGTTTCGTTCTGTTGTACACAGGATTGCTATGTGTCAGACCCAACTCAATGGCACCTAAGAACAACAACAAGATAAATGAGGCATACAGAGATCACACACACACACTTGCGCGCGCAAGTTACAGGATCAGAAAGACATAGTTGCTAATGTGGCTTTTTTTTCACCATCTATGTGACCTTGAGGCAATCCCCTTAATCTCCCTTTGTTTTCTCATATCTAGAATGGGAAAATATTTGTTGTGATAATTAAATAACATTATTCATGAAATGATTGGCACATCAGAGGTACTCAGTGCTGATGCCTCTTTCTTCAAACAATAACCTCTGAATACCTGTCCAGGCCCTTTCCTCAGCTGGGTAAGCAGCCCTCTGATTGGCTGGCCTCTGGGCATGCTCCCATGTTAATTTCTGCCCCAGGTTACCAAGAGCCAGCTCTGAGTCTTGCCCCCGCCCCATGTACTCCAGCATCGTGGATAACATGATGTGCAGAGAGAGGGATTTGGGTGGGGGAAGGACAGGCATGGCTCCCCCAGGTTTCCCTTGATAACTTTTCAAAACCTAAAAGCCCAGCTCTTGGTTCTGAGGTCAGAAGGCAAATGTGAAAGGGTTAGATAGGAACGCCTGCCAATCACATTGGGAAAGCTGTGTCCAGCACCACATGCCCTGGTGTGGAAGCTCAGGGATCTGGTACAGGTGGAAATCTGCTATGTTTGGAGGCACAGCGCAGCCCATCCGCCCTGAGATGCCAGCCGTCTTCCTGTCAGCTCCTGGCCCGGCCCCGTGCCAGCCCCTCCCAGCAGCTCACTCAGGAATACATTGACATTTCCAAATGTATTGATTACCCCAGCAGGCTGGGTTTGGGCAGGGGAGCGGGGGGATGGATTGACTCTATTATTTGTGGGAGGAAAACAGAAGAATAAATAAGGGTGCTTTTGTTTGGAGAACAAAACCAAAATTATTGGTTGAATGGGGCTGAATTAAGCACTTAAAGTTCAACCTCCAGAGCTGCTGACAACACGGGTGGAGATCGATAGGGAAACAGTTCGCACCCAGGAACCCGGCTCTGGTTATTAACTATGAGACCCAGCTTTCTGCGGAACCTGGTGGGCTCTCCTAAAGGCTGGCAGACAGCATCAGATCCCACCAGGGAGCGGTCCCCAGAGCAGCAAGTCCAGTGAGCAGAGTAAAGAGACTCTGGGCTCAGGCATCCTCTGCTGTGGGGAGACCACACCAGGGTTCAGGAAGCACAGGAGGCCCCCCACACTTTCTCCAGAGCTTTCAAAGACGATGTACAACCGCAAAGCCAATATTGAACCAGGAGCGTAGGGAAGCCCACTGCAGTTGTCAAAATATGGAAAGTCTTCCCGACCCGCTGCTCAGCAGCTACCTGGGCCCTCAAACCCCTCCCTCCCATTACCCAAGAACTAAAAGGGTGAGGCCAGACACAGCAAGGGGCCTCCAGGCCCTGCCCAGTAGCGTCCAAGTCAGAGTTCCTGCCCTCAGCACATCTAGGGATTTTCACTGTGACCTGACCGCAGATAAGAGCAATCAGCTCTCACCAGTCAGTCTCCACACCCAGACGCCTTCTCGAGGGTAGGAAGGTGTGGTACACAAATAAAGTAACACATATTATATGTGTATTTAACATACACACATGTTGTTGTTGGAGAAAATGGGAGAAGGACGTGGCAACCCACTCCCAAGGCAATCCCGAAACAATCTGCCACTGAAAACCCTATGAGGGTCGCTATGAGTCAGACTCGACTCGATAGCACCTAACAACAACAACATAGCTATATATAGATGGCTACATATAGACAACTATATAGCATTATATCAAGTTTATATATAATGTTGTTAGGTGTCGTCGAGTCAGTGCCCAACTCTTAGCAACCTTACGTTCAACAGGCAAAACAGTAATGTTAGTGCTTCTCTGCTATTCATAGGGTTTTCAATGGCTGATTGTTTTTTGGAAGTGGGTTGCCAGGTCCTTCTCCCAAGTCTACAGCACCTGGTGTACCCAGGTACTCTCCCATCCAAATAGTAACCAAGCCTAACCCTGCTTAGCTTCCGAGATCTGATGGGATGGAATGCCACGGTGGTACGGCTGCAGGCATATACAAAATACACAATATATAAAGTATGTATAGTCCCATATATATGTAGGCATTACATAATTATACATAGTTAGCTATATAAGGGTGTATGTAAGTAACTATATGTAGCTATATATAGTATATATAGTATATGTTGTTGTTAGGGGCTGTAGAATCAGGTCCAGCTGATGGTGATCCTCATAGGGTTTTCAATGGATGACTACTTCAGGATTGCTTCAGGAGTGGACTGTTACATCCTTCTCCCATTTTTGTGGTGCTGGGGATCGAACCTGAGGCCTCAGAAAGTATGGAGCAGCATTTTACCAACTGAGCTAAACCCCACACAATCCCCCAAAAAACAATCAGCTATCAAAAACCCATAGGGTTCCTATCTCAACAGCATATAGCATATAAGCCATATATATTCCTATGTATCTATGAGTACATATCTTGTTGTTGTTGTTAGGTGCTGTCAAGTTGGATCTGACCCCCAGTGACCCTATACACAACAGAACGAAACACTCCTTGACACTGTGCCATGCCCGGCACTATGCCAGTGTTTCTCTGCTATTCATAGGGTTTTCAATGGCTGATTGTTTCAGGAGTGGGCTACCAGGTCCCTTACTTTTTTTTTTTTTTTCAGTTCTGGGGATCAAGCCTAAGGCCTCAAAGAGCACAGAGCAGCACTCTACCAACTGAGCTAAACCTGAGCTCCTGTATCTATATAGTGAACCAGTATATACAACTATAGCTATTTATGTGGTCATATATCATACATAAACTATAAACGCATATGCTCATATATACATCTAGTGTATATAAACTTGATATGCAATGTATACAATAGTTATACACAGTTATATAAGGTACATAAACTAATATATACAAATATACACATCTAGTTTATATAAACTTGGTGTGTTTGAGAGATACTTGCACATTCGCACACATAAATTTATCTCATCTTTCTAACGACTACATGGCACTCCATAGTATGATGGGTACCATACTCTACCCCCTCATTACTGCATACTTAGGTTGCTCCCACTTTTTCCCTACTGCAAATGATGTTACAATAACCCTCCTGAACACACATTATTTCTCACCCACGTGAGTTTTTCTATAGCCTAGATTCAGGTGGAACCATTGGATTAGTGCAGGTGTGCATTCCTAATTTTGATAGGACTTGACAAATGAGTCATACGTTCCATTATTCACATGACAGAGGCATGGGCTCCATTTGTCCAGATGGCTTTCAGCAACTGGCGCCCCCAGGGGGCTCTCTAGACCACGTGAGGCGTCTGTGAACTGTGCCCATTTCACTTAGCAATCAGGGTGCATGGAGCACTTTCATGTCTGCCCAGGCACACATTTGCCCCCACCAAGGCTAGGGGAGCATCACTGCTTTTTGTCACCGATAGGCTGTTCCAGGTGCCCCCAAAGCTTCCAGAGAATTGTTGTTGTTGTTGTTAGGTGCCGTTGAGTCGGTATCCCACTCATAGCGACCCTGAGTACAACAGGCAAAACACTATTGTCAGTGCTTCTCTGCTGTTCACAGGGTTTTCGATGGTGGATTGATTTTTGGGAGTGGGTTGCCAGGTCCGTCTCCCATTCCAGAGAAGAGCAGATAGCAAATTTGGCTGCAGAGTCTGGGAGCCAGAAATCAGTCGGCAATCGTCAGCTGGATCTCGAAGCCATTTTGCTTGTCAGCAGAGCCATAGAGTCCCTTTGAGAGTTCTGCCCGCTCTTGCCCCCTGCCTTGCCGAGGATGGCACCCGCATTCCCTGAAGGACATCTGTCAGTCTCTGTGCCTCTAATCACAGGACCTCCAACCCAGCACAGAGCTAAATGGAAAACAGATTCTATGCCAGTCCGGTCTCTTCCTCCTTCCCATTCAAAAACACTCCAGGGTAAAGGAGCATAAAAGCATCTCCACCCCCCCATGCACACACACACACACAGCCCAAATGCCCCCACCATGCAAGCATTGTTGTTCATTCTGCGGAGGACTTGAAGCAGCTTCCGAGAATGTACGTATACAATAAAACTGGAAAAATGTAATTAAAAGACAAAGCCAGGGAAAATATAGATGGGGTAGGAAATGAAGACTGAAGGGAAATGTATCTGTGCAAGCATTATGTTCTGCCCAGTTTTTAGGCATGTGGATTACAATAGGGCTCTCAGCTCCCTGGTGGCCAAGGCTAAAAAGGAAAAAGGAAAAAAAAGAAAAAGGGCAGGAGTAGGTTGGGAGAGACTTAGAATTAGACTTGGTGTCCCATCCATAGTGTGCATGAAGCTATTGTTGTTAGGCGTCCCACTCGTAGCGACCCTCATAGGGTTTCCAATGCCGATTATTTCGGAATTGTTTTCAGGAATGGACTGCCACATCCTTCTCCCGTTTTTGTCATGCTGGGGCTCAAACCCAGGTCCTCAGAAAGTGCGACCAGCCTTCTCCCAAGGGGGCTCAGCCCCAGCTCGATGTGCGTGAAGAGTGTGCCCATCGTTAGACCTTAAGAATCATCACAGGAAAAACAGGAGACAGAAGACCCAACTTGCAGTCTCTCAGAACAGATCGGCTTCTCCTTTGAGCATGGGTCCAAGAGTGGAAAATCCAACCAGGCCACCTTCCCATCCAGCTGACAAGAGCCTTCCAGACTGACCTGACACCTCTGTGCTCTTCAGCTGCCCCCATGACTTGCACAACACTCAGCTGCTCCCTTGCACTCCTCCCTGGTGTCCCACAGCCTAAGTACTCCACACTTTCCTCCAGGGCTCCTCATGCCTCCTACTTTGTCTTTTTCTTCTCCTTCTTCCTCCTCCTCCTCCTCTTCTCCTCCTCCTCCTCCTCCTCCTCCTTCCTCTCTCTCTCTCTCTCTCTCTCTCTCTCTCTCTCTCTCCCTCCCTCCCTCCCTCCCTCTCTCTCTCTCTCTGTGTATGGTACTTGGAGGCTAAACAGGGCTTCACACATGCTTTCCAAGTGCTCTACTACTGAGCTGTACCCCTAGCCCATCTTTTATATAATTTTTACCTTGAGAGAGGGTCTTGCTAAGTTATACTTCTAGCCTCGAACTCGCAATTCTCCCGCCTCAGCCTCCCGGGGTGCTGGCATTACAGGTGTGCACCACGGCGCCCAGCTGAACATTTGGAAATTTTTAAACAATTGTTAAACATTAGAATTTTTTGTAAAAGTTAGATAACACCGCCACCCCCAAGGCTGGAACTGGGTGACTGGTTCCTCCTAACCAAAAGGCACCTCCAGCTTTCCACCCCTCTGCAGTTTATACACCCTGCCTGCTGAGTTCATGCTCGCAAACCCAGGGAGGGAACCAGTGCTGAACCTGTTTTATTTACTTTAAATCAAGAGAAAAGGCTAAGGAGGTGAGCAAAATTATGTCTAAAGACCCGACTTCAGACCAGTGACTTAGCCATCCTTTTTCTAGGTCCGAAAAGTGAGGGATCAGACACAAAAAGACAAACTCTGTCCACTCTGAAGATGTTCTCTCCTCCGACTGACAGAGGTCAGCTTGCTGCGGCAGGGAAATGTGCCAACGTCTAGAAGCCATGCCAACTTTGATTAGAGGGTCAAGAGAGGGACTCTCCATGACAGAACCGTTTCATTTAGTCTTTATTTGAAACGTCTTACCCGGCAGGTCCCCTTACTCATCCAATCCCCCTCTCTCCAGCTTGCCAGGCTGGTGTAGCTACAGAGGTCAACTGCAAGCGTAGGGAGATTGGCTTTGCAAGCAGGCACAAAAATAAAACAATGGCTAAAAACAAAAAAAGACAAAAGGGAAAAAACTCTTCCTTTCCTTAAACTGTTGCATAAAACCCAGACAGAGACTGTTGGAGCCCAGATGGGTCCTGGAAGCTGAGCCTTGAGCGCCATCTAGGAGCAGAGGGCAGCGCTGCAGGTCCCCACTCTTGAATTTGGCCTCCCTTGTCCTTGCTGACCCTCTCCCTCCACATCATTCTCCAGGTCTCCATGGCTGCAAGGGCTCGGAGACGCCATGGGCTCTACGGGGACATCCTAGGCTTTGTGATCAGACCCTGCTACTTCACTACCTATTTCCTTATCTGCAAGACAAGTATTATCATACTCGGTGAATAAAGGATGAGAAAGAAAAACTACCTAATCTGGCATTGAGCCCACAGCCAATCAGCTTTTATTCCCTTCCCCCACCACACCATTAACTGACTCAGTCCACATATAGGTAACTGGGGTCGGGAGCTGCTGTGTGGTGCGTGTGTAAAACAGGGATGGGAACCTCAGAGGGTTTCTGGAAGTGGATATCACGTGATCCATATATACAACACGTGGCCCACAGTGAGTATGCAGCTGGTAAGAACTGGAAGGGGAAAAAAAAAGGTGCAAACCCAGCCCTGGTATAGGTTAAGCAAATACCTGAGACAGTTATGAAGATAAATCAGACAGTCCCTCAGTGGACAGCCAAAGGTAAACACTAATGCGTGGTAATGGATTCCACATGTGAACAAAGTGCATGTCAGTGTGGCTTTCTGCACCGTATCAGTGACCTCATTCCATCCCCACGCACACCTTGCAGCGAGGGACCATCCTCCGCCTCCTCCAATGTAGAGGAGCCACGGTGGCTCCCAAGGGCTGGGAGACCCACCCTGGCCTTGCAGAGTGGGTGGTTTTTTCCAAAATGGCTTCCCATTTCTGCCACTGAAACAGAACACATTCACCACCAACCCCTTGCTCCCCCTCGCGCCTCCCCAATGCTCTCAGTACCCTATTGCCTACAGTCTACCGGATCCTAACCTCCCCAAGCCTCTCCCACCCAGCCCTCCGCATTTCCTGGCTCCTGATGGCATTCAGACGCCCTCTGCTTCACAGGCGGATGGCTCCGTGCCCTCCAGCTCTCCATGCTCCAGGCCACCCCGCAAGGCCTCCTAAGGGATCGCGCCCGGGTCACCAAGTCACCTGCACACCTCACCCCTCCAGGAAGCTTTGCCGGCAGTGTACACCCAGAAGGATCTCTGCTTCCCTGGACCCTGGACCCACCATGCCGGCTACTCTTGGAATAACCTGAGGACACGTCACACCCCGGTCATCACCAATGAGCGCGTGAGCGCATGCTCAGCACCTGCCATGGCTTGAATGTAAAGTCTCCTCCCAAAGGCCGTGAGCTTTGGCATTTGGTCCCCAGCTGGGGGCGCCCTCTGTGGAAGTCGTGGAACTTTGGAGGCAGCGCTTAGCTTTGTGGAAATGACGTCACTGGAGGCGGGGCTTTGGAGGCTTTTACCCCAGACCTGCGGCCCAGCTCTCTCCCGGCTTCCTACTCATCTGCCATGGGCCTGCCTCCTGCCCTGCCACTCCTGCCCTGCCACCCCTGTGGACTGATCTTCTAACTGTGAGCTTCCAATAAGCCTTTTCCTCCCTAAGTTGTTTGGGTTGGTTTCTCTGCTAGAGCGACAACGGCTGACTCACACAGCACTATTAGCCCTCGAGGAGGAAACACAAATCCAAATCTCAAGGAGATACCACTTTAGACAAAGAAGGAGATCGCCAAGAAGGAATACAAGGGTTGGTGAAGATATGGAAGAAATAGAAGCTTCACCTCTACTGATGGGAAGGTAAAATGGTGCTGTCACTTTAAAAACAAAGAGAGCAGTTGTGCAAAAAGCTAAACTTAGCTACCATTTGTTGTTGCTGTTGTTAGGTGCTGTTGAGTTGGGCCCAACTCATAGCAGCCCTACATATAACACATGAAACACGCCCCGCTACTGTGCCATGGACACTATTGTCAGTGCTTCTCTGTTATTCATAGGATTTTCCATGGCTAATTGTTTTAGGATGGGCTGCCAGGTCCTTCTCCCAAGCCTACAGCACCTGGTGTTCCCAGGCGGTCTCCTATCCAGGTACTAACCAGGCCCAACCCTGCTTAGCTTCCAAGATCTGACAGAATGTTTCCAGGGCGATAGAGCTGCAGGTTGTAGTTACCACATGACCCAGTAACTTCACTCCTAGGTATACGTCCATGAGTGCTGAAAACACACTGTAACTGCTTGAATATAAATCAACCCCCACCAGCTCCTCTGTTAAAATTTGGTCCCCTGCTGGTGGCACTACTTTGAAGGTTTTTGAAACTTGCGGAGGCGGGGTCTCACGGGAGGAAGTCAGCCACTGGGGACGTGCCCTGGAAAGACAGACCTTGTCCTCATCCCCTTCCTGTGTCCACTTGCCTCCTGGCCACCATAAGTGGCATAGCTCTGCTCCATCACACCCGTCCGCCATGATGAGGCGTCGCACCCCAGGCCCATACACACGGAACCAGCTCACCATGGGCTGAAACCTCTGAGACCATGAGCCAAGTGGACCTTTCCTTCCGTGTTTCCTCAGGTGTTTTGTCACGGCAACAGAAAGGCTAACACACATATGTACACAAAGAAAACCTAAACACACATGTTCATGAAGCAGCATTACTCAGCCAGGTGTGGTGACATGCACCTGTCATCCCAGAGACTCCGGCGGCAGAGGCAGGAGGGTAGCAGGTTCAAGGCCTGCAGCAGCCTGTGTAACTTAGCGAGACGCTGTCTCAAGATAAAAAAATTAAAGGGGCTGAGGATGCAGCTCAGTAGGAGCACGTGTGTAGAAAGTATGTGCAAGGGCCGGGAATGGTGATGCACACCTGTAATCCCAGTGGCTTAGGAGGCGGAGTCAGGAGGATCACAAGTTCAAGACCAGAGGCAGTCTGTGTAACTTAGTGAGACCCTGTCTCAAAAAAGTTAAAAAAAAAGGGGGCTGGATGTGCAGCTCAGTGGTCCAGCACTTGCAGAGCATCCAAGCACAAGCCCTGGGTTCAACCTTCAGTACCGAAAAAAAAAAAAAGAAAGAAAGAAAGAAAGTATGTGCAAGGCCCTGGGATCAGCCCCCCAGTACTGCAAAAAACAATAGCATTACTCATAATATCCAAAAATAGAGACAATCCATGTCCATCAATGAATGAACAGATAAAATGTGATCTGTCCATATAATAGAACTTCAGCAACAATAAGGAATAAAGTATTAATACACAGTACAGCATGGATAGACCTTAAAAACATTATGCTCAAAGAAAGCAGTCACAAAGAATCACATTTACACAAACGTTGTGAAAGGGAAAATCCACCGAGGCAGAAGGCAGTGAGTGGATGTGGGGGCTGAGGGAGAGGGAGATGGAAAGAAGTGGGGAGTCCCTGGAACTGGGTGCGGGGTTTCTTTTCAAGGTGATGAAAACATCAAGAGCCAACGGTGTTGGTGGTGCTGTTTGTGCAACTCTTGGGCATATGAGAAACAACTGAATTGTGCATCTTAAATGGGCAGATCATATGGAATGGGAATTAAGTATCTGAATAAAGCAGTATGTTAAAAAACAAGATGCCGCTACGCCCATTATTTCCTTACCATTCTATATTACATCACGCATTCCTTCAAAAATAAATACACTTACTTAACAGTTACTTATGTGCTTGTCATCTATGCCCACAATGAAGGTGAGCTTCATGAAAGAGGGTGGGGCTCATGGCTTAATCCCTTCCAGATTCCCAGGACTCCAAAAAGTGCCTGGCAAGAAAAGATGCTGAATAAATGCATGCCAGTAGATGAGCATATGAGTAGACATCTGCTTAATAAAATACATAACAGCACAAATAAAATAGGATACTATCCCAGGGCTCCACCTGCACAGATCCAGATACCCCAAGAGGAGGGAGGTGCTGACTTAGGTCGTGGCTCTGACCCCACAGTGATTGCACTGCACCAGCTGCGATGCTGTGCTGGGCAGGTATCCTCTGCAAACCCAACCCTTTCCCCCGACTGCTGAGGAGGCTTCAGTAGCCCCCTGGCACTTCTGACCTGAAGTCAAATTAAATAACCCAGCTCAGGGACTGGAAGGAGTTCAAGCGCCCTTGCATCAGATTCATCAACGGCGTCTCTTAAGGAAAGGAGGTTCCTGCGCCCATTCAAGACCTCCATCATGGTTTTAACTCCCTGGGGTGGGGCCCAGGAATCTGCAGTTCTAACAAGGGTCACTTCCAGGACACTGAAGGTAGAGAGGCGCTGAGCCCCAGAATCAAGTCCACCCAAGGTCTATAGCTCAGCCAACAAAGCCAACCCTTTAGGGCGCAGCTCTGCCGGCATCTCTGACTTCTCTTGCGCCTGCTGCCCTATGCGGCTCACTTACACTGGCCATTCCATGGAGCAGGATGCCCTCTCCCCACTCCTCTGCTTCACTCCTGCGCCCAGCCTCTGGCCTCCCATCCTGCAAGCCTTCCCTGGTTGTGGGGAATGTGCTGGGCTCCAGGCTTCTCCCTGCTGTGCTCACAATTGCCCAGAAGTTCTCAACAAGGGGTGACTGTGCTCCCTCAGGGACCCTTGGTGATTCAAAAGATGTTGCTGTCACGTGCTACCATCATCTACCTAGTGGGTGAAGTCCAGAGACAATGCTGAACAGCCCATGTGGCGCAGGACAACCTCCTTCTACCCCAAAGAACTGTCTGGCCCAGAACATCAACAGTACTGAGACTGAGAATCCCATGGCCATGTGAGCTCCTCAAGGGCATGGCCGAGTTAGACTCACCTGGGTAACCTCTGGGCCAGAGCAGGTATTTGGTAAATACTGGTAGACTGACTTGCCTGAGCCCTTCATCTGGCACCTATGTGTGTTCATTTGTACCCTACCCCATTCAGGAAAAAGATTTGCAGCTGTGAACAAAAATCTACACAGCATACTAGGACAAAATAAATAAGTGAGAGTACCACAGAAGAGAAAATGAAGCCATCAATTGTTGGGAGCAGGTAATACGGTGATGGGAGCCTATGGGGAAGATGACCTGAAATTAGGCTCTGGGCTTCCAGTTGGCCATAGGAAAAAGGGAAACATGAGACTCATAACAGCTGTGCAACCCAAACTCCCCAGGTGTTCAAAGGAAGCACAGCCTTGTCTGCGGTGTTGAGATGGGAGGTGGTCTGGGGGTGAAGTCAGCAACACTCCACAGCATGGGTGCACAGCTGTCTCTCATGACTGTTTCCTGCAGCCTCCTCAAGCTTCTGCTCCCTGCCTGAACTCATTCTCTATGCCAGGTAACTGAGAGTTCCCTCACCCCTCGAGTTCAGGCTTGGCCATGTGGCTGTTTGCTCTCAGTGGGCTAAAGACAGACATTGTCTGAGCAGGAGCTTTCAATGGTTCCTGCCTCTGCATGAGATTTCTTCTACCTCTGCCATCACCGTGACATAGATGTTTCCTGGATGTTCCCCTAGTCCAAAACTAACTGAGCCCGCAGATCTGCAATCTACAGAAGAACTGCCCGGCTGAGCCCTGCCCAGCTAAGCAGATGCCCACAGCATCTCAGGTGCAGGTGCATGAGCCAGCCCCGCTGAGCCCATCCATCTCCCCACATCCATGAATTAAATGCCTGCTCAATGCTGCAAGCCACAGAGTGTGGAGGCTGGTCACGTGGCATTGTTCTGGCCCTCGCTGACCAAAACATCTCCCAACTGCAAAGTTAAAGGACAGCACCAGAGCATGGCCAAATAAATAAATGCAATCTTTAGAGGGGTGAAGACATGGCAAATTGTCCCATGTTCCTTAAGTTTTTCCCTCAACTAGGTAGTTACTCCTTGACAACACACCAGATTTTTCTGAGTCACCACTTCAGAGCTAGGCAATTAAAAATGCTTATGTAAATGTGTCAACCTGATATGGATTGGGAACTACAACCCCAGGTTTGTTAACCTGGGGCATTTCAAGGAAAACATGGTATAAACTACGGTTAGAGTGTTTGCAACCCAGGACAATCAATCGATTGAATGTGCCTATAGATTCTGATATTTTAAATGCTCCTCCATCACATCAGAGGTGCCAAAGGACCTGAAAACTGCAGAGGCAGGTGTCCTGGTCTTGGCTCCCTCGGGTATCACCCTCCTCCACATGGCTGGGTTCTTTCCTGTCATCTCAGACTGCTCTAGAGTGGGTCCAAAAACTTGCTCTCTCCGGCCAGCACATGGCTCTACTTCTGATTTAGAAGGACTTTTCCTGAACTACTCTCCACTCCTCATGTAGCTGAACAGTTGAAGGCATGGATTGTAAAGTCAGGAAGTTCTGGGTTCCTGCCACTTACATGCTGTGTGACCCTGAAAAGACACTTCACCTCCCTGAGCCTCAGTTGTCCTAACTGTACAATAGGTATAATAATATTTAGCTACCTATCTTATGTAGCTTGGAATTAAAAAGTTGAGGCATAAAGAATGTGGCACAGCCCCAGGTGCAGAGTTGGTGTCTAACGAATGTTAATTCTTATCATTTGGCCTTGAGTTCAGAGAGCAGACTGGCCACAGTAGAGCATCAGGGCAGTAGAATGGAGACCAGAGGCAAGAGGATCCACTCTGAGCACCTACTGTATGCGAGCACCTGCACTGAGCTCTCTATCCACTCTCTCATCTAATCCTCACCCCCCTTGCTTTGTCATCGTTGCTCCCCTAGCCTGACAGCAACATCCGTTTGTCCTGGAATTGCTGGTATAGACAGAAGACCGTTGGTACCTGGTGGAGAAAAGGAGAAACCGCCCCTGACGAGGACAGTTACACAACTCAGGCTCCCTTCAGACGGTCCTGATTTATACCTGTTGTCTTGTTCTTGTTAGGTGCCAAGTCAGAGCCAAGTCAGAGCCACCCTTTGGACAACAGAATGAAACACTGCCCAACACTATCACCCACTCCATCTTTTCGTGTTTGGGCCTCCTGTTGGAGCCTCTGTGTTTCTTCTCATTTTGAGTCATGCCACATCAACACCTGGAGGTCCCAGAGGCTTTATTCCCTTCCTGTCACTCAGATCGACTCTATTTTGAGGAGGAAGCTCTTCCCCAGTCATGTCTTGAATGCCCTCCAGCCTGGGGGGCTCATTTAAAGGCTCTCTGTCTGACAGAGCTTCTCTGCTCAATGGCTAATTGATTCAGGAGTGAGCTGCCAGGTCCTTCTCCCTAGTCTGTCTTAGTCTGGAAGCTCAGCTGAAACCTTCCCACCATGGGTGGCCCTGCTGATATCTGACACCAGTGGTATAACTTTCAGCATCACAGCAACATGCAAGCCCCCACACCACAAGCTGACAGACATGTGGGGGACCTGTTGTCTTAGCATGATGATTACTAACTCCACATGTCATCTCTTTCCTTTTAGTGCCTGGGTTTAAACACTAAATTGTATGTCACCTACTATGGAGCTGGGGCTGGGGTTAAGCACAGAAGGAAGGGCCAAGGTCTCCATCCCGAGCTGCTCATTCCTCTAGGGCTGCTGTCAGAGCCAAGTAGAGCAAGGACAGTCGGGGCAAGAGTACTCACAGCAAACTGTGATGTAGGAAGAGATGGAGCAGCCATGCCTGCTCTCTCTCCCTTCTCTGAGCCCCTCAGGGATGCCTGTGTCGCCACGGAGAGGGGGAAGCCAGAGAAGGCTGTGGTCACCCAGGTGGCCCCCAGAGGACAGCCAGGGGCATGGGTGGCTGAAAGGGACCAAAGGGAGGCAGGGCTGACCTTCTCTCAGGGATGACAAAGGGACTTGGGGAGTTGGAACCAAGCACATCACCCACCAATGAGCCACCAAGTCTGCAAAGGAGTCAAGCCTCAGGCAGACCTGGGGTTGCCCGGGGCAGGATGAGAAATGACCCCCATGGCCAAAGCCCTGCCAAGTCATGACTTGCCACCTCCTCTCCCTCCCCGCCTCCCTTTTTCACTCTCCAGCACAGAGGAGGGAGTTGTTGTTGTTGTTGTTGTTGTTGTTGTTGTTATTAGGTGCCATTGAGTTGGTATCCAACTCATAGTGACCCTGTGTACAATAGGGGAAACACTATTGTCAGTGCCTCTCTGCTGTTCATAGGGTTTTCAATGGCAGATTGATTTTTGGGAGTGGGTTTCCGGGTCCTTCTCCCAAGCCTACAGCACCTAGTGTTCCCAGGTGGTCTCCCATGCAAGGACTAACCAAGCCTGACCCTGCTTAGCTTCTGAGATCTGACGGGATTGGATGCCACAGCTGCAGGTGGAGGGAGGAGTTGGGAAGATAAACCCCACCTCCCCAGCCCTCTCCAGGTCGACCTCAGCGATAAGAGGGGCCTTCCAACTGGACCTGAAATTAGAGGTATAAATTGGACCAGGCTTTTAATAGCAAAAAGCAGGAAGTTTAGGGACCTGCCTCCCAGTGGGGCAGAGATGGGACACACAGTGGATAACAGGATGGGAAACACAGCGGCTTCCTGTTGGTGCCCCGTGGATGTGAAGCCCCTCCCTGACCTAACAACTTGGCACTTGCCATATACTTTGTGCTAAGTGTTTGCCTGCTTTAGCTTTTGTCATCCTCATGAGTGGGGCTGGGGTCCAGCTCAGTGGGTAGAGCACCGCTCTGTGCTCTCTGAGGACCTGGGTTCAATCCCCAGAACCCTAAAAATCGGAGAAGGAGGTGGCGATCCACTCCTGAAGCAATCTGGAAATAATCAGCCATGGAAACCCCTGAGGGTCGCTATGAGTCGGACCCAACTAGATGGCCCCCAGCAACAACAATCCTCAGGACAATCTTCACTACCCCCTAAGAGATGAGGAAACTGAGGCTCAGAGAGGTAAAGTGTCTCGCCCAGAGGATCTTACTAGGAAGCCCCCAGGGTGAGATTCGAGCCCACACCTGTCTCCCTGTGCGCCCCCGACCCTTTCCCCTGCTGGGGCTGCTTCCTCCTCTCCACCTCACCTGCCTCAATTCCCAGAAGGCCCTCAGGCCTCCCCCATACCATGCCGTAGCCCCAGCCTATCAAACGGCATGCAGCCTCAGCGGGGGAAGGCTCTTAATTGTGCCTGACCACAGCGTCTGCAGGGAGTTAATAAATTATTCCAACAGAGCAGTTGCACCGAAGGCCATATTGACTGCAGTCCATTTCCTGAGCTAGCATAAATTATTTTTTTCCAGCAATTGTTGCAAAGCAAGTTCAGGTGTAAATCTTGAAGCTTCATCTACAGGATGCCTTGCTAATCACCAAGGATATGGTCTTCAAAGGCTGCCTCCCAGTCAGGACCACCGCAAAAGGGTTAAACCCCGTAAGGAAGAGGATAGACACATCTTAGGGATTTTAGAAAAGGCATTTAAGCCCACTTCTTTATGAAACTATCCCTAATTTATAAACTAGGATCACTTTTCCCTGCCAGCCTCCTTTTTAACCCTAAGAAAACCACAAGTGAAGTATTACGGTATTGTAATTCTCAATGAAGAGAAACAACCCAAATCTCTACTAATAGGGCATGGTTGGCTAAACCATGGAACATCCACTCAATAGAGTACTACGCAGTCATAATAAAAGAATGAGGAAGCTTTCTATGGACCAGTATGGAGTGAGCTCCAGTTTACATCTTTCAAACCAAATTAGGAAGGTTCAAAAGACAGTATGTAGCTTTTTACAAAAAAGCAAAAGGAATGAGAATATGTATTTGTTTATATTACCAAAATGAAACAACGGAAGGATAAAGCAGCAGAAAATGGTTCCTATGGGCACAAAGAGAGTGGGGGTGACTGATAGAAGTAGGACTTCCCCGAAGCCAAGAGTGGGAGAGGATCAAGAGAGGGGAAAGGTGGGAGCGGTCCACCCCGCCAGGTGCATCATCTGTAGAGGAGTGAAAAATCACTTTAAAAAGTACGAAATGCAAGGTGTTTTCTAGATTGGATCCTGGGCCAAAAACAGAAGGAGATTAGCGGAAAGATGGATGGAATCCTCCTTGTGCCAAAGTTAATCTGGTAGTTTTGAGAAATGCACTGTGGTAAAACGGAAGGCTAACGTTAGGGGAAGCTGGATGATGGGTGAATACAGGAATCCTCTGTGCTATCTTTGTGACTTCTCTGTAAATCTAAAATTATCACAAAATAAAGTGTTTATTTTTCAGAATGTATGAGATGCACTGAATGGCTTATGAATGAATAAGCCTCTAGACAGTCTTTTTTAAAAAGCAACTAAAGTTTTGCTACTTTCGATTCTCGCCATGCGCTGGCAATTCCACCCGACATCAGCAATAAGACTCTGCTCTCCTCCATCCAGGCGGCGCTCTGCACCTGCTCTGAGGAGCCATTTGCAATATAATTCTTAGTTTGGAATGATGTAAATGTTCTGTGTACACAAAAATAGACAGAATTTGAAACTGAAAAGGAAAGAACCATGACACCAGGCATAAATAATCCAGACCTAAACACCACCCCCCAGGCCCCCTCTACTTCGGATCTGAGCAGCTCTCCCCAAACCCCAGGACATAAACATCATGGCAGAATTCAAAGCCAGGTCCATCTGAGCCCCAATCCCACGGGAGCTCTGAGCAGGCTCACTGGAGGGGGCCAAAGTGGAAATGTTGTTGTTGTTGTTGTTGTTGTTGTTGTTGTTGTTGTTGGGTGCCATCAAGTTGTGTCCGACTCATAGCAACCCTTACAGGGTTTTCAATGGCTGATTGTTTCGGGATTGCCTTGGGAGTGGATTGCCACGTCCTTCTCCCATTTTTGTGGTGCTGGGAATTGAACTCGGGACCTCAGAGACTGCAGAGTGGCACTCTACCAGCTGAGCTAAATCCTATCCCAAAGTGGAAATAAAAGGTCACAATGCGAACCCGCCCACTCCCATTCCAAGTTGACAAGGAGGTGGAATCTCATTATCAGCAGGGCCAGATGGCAACGCCTCCAGCCTTGAACCTGACACTGTGGGAGGCCAGCAAGCAGAGCAGGGCTGAGGACCGGCCCTTTCCCCACAGGTCAACAAGAATTCCCTTTGCATGTCCGACCCTCAGGGTACCTGAGAGGACCCCTCCTCACGTGAGCCCCTCACAGAGAATGCATATCGGCCCCATCTGCATGACATGACTCTTCTCGTTGCATGTTCTACCACGACAGCCACCGTTTCTAAGCCCTCCGGGGATCTGCCCACCTCGAACCTTTGCAACAGCTCCCCCGTCTCCCCCCAGATATCCACACACCCAGCACTTCCAACTCCTGCTCAAAGCCACATCCTCAGAGACAGTGTCCCTCACCACCCTGTCCAAACTGGCCACCCCTTCCAGCACCCCCATCCTCTTCCCCACATTGTTTATCTTCATAATCTCCTGACCTTTGTCCACATGTTGACTTGCTTGTTTGACGTCTCCTCCTTCCGAAAGCTCCATAAGAACAGAGACTGTCACCGGTGCATCCCCAGAACCTAGTATTTTTCAGGGTAAGCAGGAGGTGCAAAGGGCCTGAGGTGCAAATGAGTACAGTGTGCTGTGGGAGCAGGAAGAAGGGCGGTATGGCAAGTGGTAGAGGTGAGCTAAAGGAGGCAGGCAGAGTCGGATCATGAGTGCCTCTGTGGGCTCCCACAGTGAACTGGGTTTTATTCTGACTACAGTGGGTAGCCTCTGGAGACCCGATGAGCTGGGGTCGGGGCAGGGAGGTTGACTTCATCTGACTGTGTTTGTTCTAAAGATCTTTCATTCTTGTGTCTGTTTGAAGACTAGGAATGAAGTAAAGCAAAGGACCAGCTATAAAAGTTACCAGGATAGTCCAGGGGCTGGGCTTTAGCTCAGTTGATAGAGGGCTGCTCCATGCTCGCTAAGGCCCTCGGTTCAATCCCAAGCACTGCAAAAATGGGAGAAGGACCTGGCAACCCATTCCCCAAACAGCCAGCCACTGAAAACTCTATGAACAGCAGAGAAGCACTGACATAGGCTCAGGCACGTGCTTTGTTCGGTTGTACATAGGGTCAGTATGAGTCAGACCCGACTCGATGGCACCTAACAGCAACAAGGATAGTCCAGGGAGACAGAATGGTGGCTTAGATTAAGGGGGTAACTCTGGAGGTGGGCACAAGTAGATGGAAGAGTTATGAGTTTCCTTGGCTGTTTGCAGAGAAACAGGATGTGAAATATGACAGAAAAAACTGCAAGGAAGAAGCTGGGCTAGTGGCACATTCCTGCAATCCCAGTGACTTGGGAGATGGAGGTGAGAGGATTCCAAGTTCGAGGCCAGAGGTAGCCTGCATAACTTAGTGAGACCCTGTCTAGAAATAAAACCTGGGCTTGAGGTATGGCTCAGTGTCTAAGCTCTTGCAAAGCATGTGTGAGGTTCTGGGTTCAAACCTCCAGTACTACATAAACATACAGACATGCATACATAAATATATGCAAGGAAGACTCCAGGTTTCAAGGCTTGAACAGGTGAGTGCATCTAACTTTATTTTATTGCGTGTGAATATCCAGTTGTCCCAACACCATTTGTTAAAGAAACTATCATTTCTCCATTGCATATTCTTGGCCACTGTGTCCAAGATCAGTTGGCCATCTATGCATATATGTATTCCTGGGCTCTCAATTCTGTTCCATCAATCTAATATGATAGGGTTCTGTCTGTATGCCAATACCATACTGTTTTGATTACTGTCACTTTATAATATAGTTTGAAATTGGCAACTGTAATGCCTTCAGCTTTGTTCTTCCTTTTCAAGATTTGGCTATTCATGGTCTTCTGTGGTTTCACATACATTTCAAGATTTTTTTAATATTTATGTGAAAAACACCTTTGGGATTTGATAAAGATTGCACTGAATTTGTAGATCACTTTGGATAATATGGACATGCTAACAGTATCAAGTCTTCCAATCCATGAATATTAGATTTCTTCTCATTTGTTCACGTCTTCTTCAATTTGTACTTTTCAGCATACAAATGTTTTACTTTCTTAGCCTAACAAAGTGTATGAAAAAAGGCTCAATCACATTATCATCACTAAATTAAAATTTAAAACCACAATGAAATACCACCTCACACCTGTCAGGATGGCTATCAAAAAAAAAAAAAAAAGACAAGTGTTGTCAAGGTGACAGAGAAATTAGAAGCCATGAATATTACTGGTGAAAATGCAAAATAGTACAGCCACTACAGAAAATAGAATGCATATTCAAAAAGGGGTAAACTACAATTACCATGGGAGAAGGACCTGGCAACCCACTCCCAAAATCAATCTGCCATTGAAAACCCTATGAACAGCAGAGAAGCACTGACAATCATGTTTCCCCTGTTGTACAGAGGGTCGCTATGAGTCGGATACCAACTTGACTGCACCTAACAACAACAACATCAACAATTACCATATGATCCAGCAATTCTGAGTATTTATCCAGAAGAACTGAAATTGGAGTCTCAAAGAGTGATATAAGCAATCCCATGTTCATTACCCCCACATCTGTCAGCTTGTCATGCTGTGGAGGCGTGCATGTTGCTGTGATGCTGAAAGCTATGCCACTGGTGTATCAGATACCAGCAGAGCCAACCCATGGTGGACAGGTTTCAGCTGAGCTCCCAGACTAAGACAGACTAGGGAGAAGGACCTGGCAACCCACTCCCGAAACAATTAGCCAATGAAAACCCTTTGGATAGCAGAGAAGCACAGTCAAATATAGTGCTGGAAAATGATCTCCCTAGGCTAGGAGGCATTCAAAAATGACTGGGGAAGAGTTGACCCCTCAAAGTAGATTTGACCTTACTGACAGGAATGAAGTAAAGCCCCTAGGACCTCCAGGTGTTGATGTGGCATGACTCAAAATGAAAAGAAACACCATGGCTTCAACAATGGGCTGAAACATAAAAAGATCATGTGCATGGCATAGAATCAAGGAGTGTTTCGTTCTGTATTACAAGGGGTCACTGTGAGTCAGATCTAACTTGACGACACCCAACAACAATAATGGAATACATATGCCATTAATATAGTCACCTACTGTCATTATCAAGTATTATGCATTGCATATAGTTGTATATGCCTACAGCTGTAGCTCTGTGGCATCCGATCCTATCAGATCTCAGAAGCTAAGCAGGGTTGGGCCTGGTTAGTACTTGGATGGGAGACTGCCTAGAAACACCAAGTGCTGTAGGCTTGGGAGAAAGACCTGGCAACCGGCTCCCAAAAATCAATCCACCATTGAAAACCCTATGAACAGCAGAGAAGCACTGACAAAGTATTTTGCCTGTTGTACCTAGGGTCATATGAGTTGGATACCACAGCATCTAACAACAACAACAACAGCATAGTTGTATATGGGAGAAGCATATGGCAATCCACTTCCAAAACAATCCCAAAACAGCCATTGAGAAACCCTGCTATGGGTTGCTATTGAGTCCCCCATTGAGGGTCGCTATGAGTCAGACTCAACAGCACCTAACAGCAACAACATAGTTGTATGCATTCTGCATTTATACATCTGGCGGAGGAATAGGCCATGTGTCGGACCCAACTCAACATTACTTAACAGCAACAATGACATGTTCATTACAGCACTAGGCACAATAGCCAAGATGTGGAAACACTCTAAGTGTCCACTAACTGACAAATGGATAAAGAGCACATGGTATGCCACACAACTGAAATATTATTTAGCCTTAAAAAATAGGTAATTCAGTAACAAGCAACAAGGACTGAACCTTGAGGACACTGTGCTAAGTTAAATAAGCCAGCCACACAAAGACTCGCACTGTGTGGGCCTCTAACCTACCCAAAGCCACAGAGTCAAACAGGAAGGGAGGGTTTCAGGGGCTGGGGATAGCGGAAGATGCATAGCCACCACTAAGTGAGCATAAAGCATCAGGAAAGCAAAGTAAGTTCCAGAGAGCTGCTGGACAGCGTCATGTCTATGGAGGACTCTGCACTGTATGCCTGAAATTTTGTTCAGCGTGAGCCTCTCCAGGGCCAGTGGGTGCAGCTCAGCAGTAGAGCACTTGCCTACTAGGTCCAAGAGCACGGGTTCAATGTCTAGCACCACAAAAAAAAAAAAAAAAAAAAAAAAACCTGTGTATCTCATGTTTGGTGTTCTTACCACAATAAAATCGGATCTCTTAAAAATCGGCTTCACGTATGTTTGCCTCAGACCCAAGAACACAGCTCCCAGATGACACATGCTCCGAACTCTGTGTTCCACACTGACTTCAATTTTAGGCTAACAATAGGATTTTCAGACAATTCCAATTGCATCTGGCTTATCACCTGGTTTGTCCCGAAAAGCACTGTTTCTCCAGGGTGCGCAGACCTGTCCCCTCTCCCCACCTCGGGGTGCATTTCAATAACCCTTCTTTTTGATGAATATAGGACACACAGCCCTCAAACTCAATTTCTGAAAGTCAGCTGAGCCCAGGGTTTGGACTGAATCCCGCCAAAGTGCCTAATTACTAACACACACTATTGCCCCTGCTCCCCTAACAGAAGGCGGCCTCCGAGCCTTGACGTGTTTCCCAGCGGTAGAGTGCAGTGAATGAATTGGTATCCTGAGGACGCGTGGCGAGAATGAAGGGGAAGCCGGGAGAGATAGATGATGTCTCAACTAATTTTATGATTTATCGATCTCCGCTCTGCTCATCTTGAGACGTGGGAGAGCTCATTTTTCTGCCCGGCCCGCCGTGGTGTCCCCTTGCTAATAGATATGATTACCACCCCCAAGACCGTGCTGGTGAGAATGAGCAGCGTGGCTCAGCTCTGCTGCTGACCTCAGCAGTTTGCTTGTATCGTGTGCCAGGTCTGCGACGCACCAGAATTGATGCGCCTCCCCGGGCTCTGCCGGACAGTCACAAACACTTTTCCCATTTTTCTTCCAAACAAGTTCATCTTTAAGTAAGGACAGATTCATGGTTTAAATTACCAAGCTGACACATCATCTGTTTTCCGTGTGGGCATGCTTACAAGGAAGATGTTTTGTGGGGTCAAAGAGAGCAAGAAAAGAGACACAAGCATCACCACTCACCTTTTGGGGCCCAAGTGCCCCCCTGAGTTTAAAGAAATACTTGTTAGAACACAATACTGAGGGGCTTGGATGGTTCAACAATTCCATTTAGCAAATATTGATTGGGTACAGATACCATGCTAAGTACTCTGGGGAATCCAGTCATGCAGCCAATAGTTATTGGAGAGAAAGATGGATAGATGGGAAGGATAGATGGATGGACAGATGGATAGATACGGATGGGTGGACAAGAGAGGGTAGATGGATACACCGATTGATCATTGCTGGAGTTACGGAGTGAACAAGATAGACAAGACCTCTTTTTTCATGGGCACCAGGTAACGATGAGAAAAGAGGGGAGTGTCAAGAGGAATGGCCAGGAAGAAAACAAGAAAGAAAGCACTCTTCAACCAGGCCACGGCAGTTCATTCGCACAGCAGGAACGTACAACAGTGGCTTACAATGACAGACATTCACGTCCGATCTGTGCGTGGATGGTGCAGCTTGGGTTTGGCCAGTCTAGCCTGGACTTGTCTCTAGCCCCCCAGTTCAGCTCAGATCTGTCCCATGCACCTCTCATTCTTCCAGGACCAGCGGGTTACCCAGGGCGTGTTGCTCCTGTGGCTTTGGCAGAAGGGAAACAGGAAAGCTCAGCAGCTCGCCTGTACCCCAATTCTCCACTCCTGCCATACTTGTCCACAGCCTATTGGCTAAAAGAAGCCACATGGCCAAGCCAAACTCCACAAGGTAGGGAGGTGAACTCCGTCCACCCGCGGACGGGGAAGGCAGTAGACAATCGTTGGGTTATAATCCACGTGATCGCACAGAACGATGCGATGTTACAAAGGGTCTGTGGGGGCTCAGAGACAGTGGAGTACCATGAGTAAGGGGGAGAATCCACTGGGAAGATGTCAGAGGCAGGCAGGGCCAGGCCGTGCTGGGCTGCGGTAAGCAATGGCACATCACACTACACCTTCAAAGAGTTCCCCTTCCCCTGCCGCACAGACAGTGGGTGGGAAGGGTTAGAAGCCTGCAGGAGGGGAGGCCCTCAGGGTGCCAGTGCCATGCTCAGGCCAGCGGAAGTGGGGTCATGGACTTGTACAGCAGCAGTGAAGGAAAGAAGGAAGGTGGACTGAGGAACAAAGGCGGGTGGGTGACGTGTCCCCTGACCTTGAAATGCTAGTAATTTATTACATGAGAAAAAGAGGTACAGAAATTGCCATTCTATTGTGAGGTATTTTGTTTGGGTGATTGGTCAGTTTGGGGGGTTTTGGTTGTTGTTGTTGTTGGATTTTTTGTTTGTTTGTTTAGACTATTTCTTTTGTTGCTTTGAGGTTTTTTTCTAGTTTTTTTGGTTTTGTTTGTTTTTTGTTTTCCAGTACTTGAAGGTTGAACCCAGGGCCTCACACAGACTTTGCAAGTGCTCTTCCACTATGCTACACTCCCAGCCCATTTTTTTATTTTTGTTTTGTTTATTTGTTTGTTTGTTTTTGTAGTACTGGGGGTTGAACCCAGGGCCTCACGCTTGCAGCTCTGCAAGTGCTGGAGCACTGAGTTGCACCCCCAGCCCATTTTTTTACTTATTGAGACAGGGTCTCGCTAAGTTACGCAGACTGCCTCTGGTCTCGAACTTGTGATCCTCCTGCCTCTGCCTCCCCGAGCCGCTGGAATTACAGGCGTACCACCACACCCAGCTTTATTTTTGTATTTTGAGTCAGGCTCTTACTATGTTACCCAGGCTGCCTCTGGCCTTGAACTCGCAATCCTACTGCCTATACCTCCCAAGTCTCTGGGATGAGAGGTATCCACCACTGTACCCAGCCTCATGAGGTATGTTTTTTAATGAGGCCATGAACAAAGTACTAGGGAGACAGAGAGACCTGCGACTTTTGTCTGGGGGCAGCTGGAAAACCTAAGTGAGGGTGTCACATCTGAGTTGGACTTCCAACGTGTCATCTCAAATCACACCAAGCTGGTGAACCAGAATCATCTTCATCAGATGGACAGACTGCCACAGAGCCACAGCCACAATGGGCACCGCAGCAGGCGCGGCAGCCAGGCAGGAGGCGGGCAGCTTCTTGCAAAGACCAGTGTCAGTGGGATGAGAGCACAGGCTCTGGCACACTGGCCTGGGTGGGGAGGTGCGGGGAGGTCCTGTGCCACACACTGTTGAGGAGCATAACTTGCTGCCATGCTGCCAAGCAGGACCTAGCGATTAAAGGAAGGCAATCTGGCAAAGATAACGCTTCCGAATTAAAAGACCTGAACACCCCCAGCCGTGCCTCCAGCTGACCTCGCAGTGGCTTTGCTCTTCATTCTCCACATACGTAAAACAACAGGACTCTTACACATGAGCAATACATGTGCCAAGACACAGGTGCCTCACAGACTCTCAAGCACTGACTGAACGAGTACATAAACATTTAATGCGGCATATTCATAATCATAAAAACCCGGCAGCAACGCAAGGGCCCACAACAGGGTAACAACCACATAAGCAATGGTATGTTCATACCGTAGAGCATTATGCAGCCACAGAAAATGTCCTCATTAGTCAAATACGTTATTGGAAATGTAGAAATATAGAAAGATGCCAAGAAGAAAAATAAAACTCACCCCCCAGAGATAACCTTTGTGAACATTTCATAGGATATCTTTCCATTCTGTGTGGTACATTTTCAGTGTGTGGGCATTCATGTGCCTACATGTACTTACCTAAAACAAGTGAGATCATACCTAACACAGGAATTTGAATCCTGCTTCTTTTCCTCCTTAATATCGATTTATTTTCCGACATCTACAAATGGTCATAAAGAAGTTTAATGATATGAGAAGTTCATACTGATTCTATGAGGCTAGAACACCAGAATGCAAAATCACATATTCAACATGATTTCAGTGACATAAACATTCCATGCAGATGCCCAATGCGTGTGTGTTACGGACTTCTGTATGAATGACCCCAAGGAAATACCCACAATGTTAACAGCAGCTGTCTTTGGGTTGTGAGATTACAACTGGCTATGATTTTGTCATTGATATTTCCCTGCACCTTCTTCCTGTTATACTACAAGCATGGACCAGTGTTGGCTTCATAATCAACACCCGCGGAAGCAGCAGTCGAGAAATCAAAAGACGCATTGCTCTGGGAAAAGCTGTGGCAAAAGATGTCTTTAGAGTATTGAAAAGCAAAGATGTCACATTGAAGATGAAGACGTCACATTGAAGACTCATGCCATGGTATTTTCAGCCACATCACATTATTGTGAAAGCTGGACATTGAACAAGGGAGACAGGAGAAGAATTGATGCTTTTGAATTGTGGTGCTGGAGATGTCTATTGAATGTACCTTGGACTGCCAAAAGAACCAACAGATCTTTCCTAGAAGAAGTACAACCAGAGTGCTCCTTGGAAGCAAGGATGGCTAGACTGCATCTTACATATTTCAGACATGTAGTCAGGACAGACCAATCTCTGGAGAAGGACATCATGTTTGGGAAAGTGGCAGGTCAATGAAAAAAAAGGAAAACCCTCAACTACATGGATTGACAGTGTCTGCAACAATGGGCTTAAATATAAATAAGACTGTGTGCCTGGCACCGAATCAGGAAGTGTTTCAATCTGCTGTACATAGGGTGGCTATGGTTGGGACTCAACTCAGCAGCACCTAACAACAACAACACTGTTGTAACGCAGGGGTAATGTTTTTGAACCAGGCACAGTGAATCTGAAAGAAAGCGAGGGGGAGCTAGTTATCCCACCCTGATTTCTATGCCTCTGTGGCTCCTTAAGGGAAGGGGCACATTTGCGGGGGCAGTCTTGCCTCAGATCCCCCAGAGGCACCCTCCTCAAGCCAGGGCACAGAGGTCATGGGACAGCCTGGAGATGAGAAGGCCAGGCTGAGTGTCTAGGGAAATCTGGGATGGGTCCCCTTAGCTTATAAGCCAGTGAGTAATGGGACAGACTCAGGGGCTCTGACCATGAAGATCCCAGACACTGGAAGGCCAAGGGTGCAAAAGAGCAGCCGCAGCAGGCAGCGCCCCTTCAGGCCAGGGGCTCCAACGCACCTACACAGCAGGAACCAGGAGAAAACCTGAAGCCTGACTCTGGCTTTCCCCAGAGCCTCCCTCCTCTGACCACAACAGCTTTATCCACCTTGATGGTCATGTTCCCCGGAGACAGTAAGGGAGAAGAGGGAAGCGGAAGTCTGACATCATGATCGGAAGCACCAGCTCAGAAACCCTTAACAACTGCCCTTGCCTAGGAAAGAAAGCCAAATTCTTCCAGTCTGGAATTCAAGGCTTCCCTGGGTCTGTCTGTAGCAACCGGCCTCATTTCCCCACCATCCTCCCTCCTCCTGTCTCTCCCCCGCTTCTCTAACACATACTTGCCAGGCCTTCACTGGTGCTGTTCCCTCTCCCAGAATGCCTTTCCCTCATTCCCACTGACTCCATTTTTCAGGTCTTCAAAGCCCTCTTTAAAAAGCCTTTGGAAAAACTGAGGCACGAATAAAGCATGAGCTCTGACTGCACAGATTCTGCCTCAGTCCTGGGCTCCCCTGCTCCTGACTACACGACCTCAGACGAGTCCAGTCATCCTGTTGGTCCCGATTTCCTCGTCAGTGCCAGTAGCTGAGAACTGTATGCGCCTCCACAAAGTTTGCGGTCAGGATTAGGGGAGAAGCTGTGTCTCAGGCATCTGCTGAAATGCAGCCACGTGTCTTCCAACGAACGTCCACAGGCGTGGCAGCCTCTTTCCAAGGGTCACCTCTCTGCCTTGTTTTCTGGGCAGCATTTTACGATCTCCTGTCCGAGTCTCCTGTATGTCTCCCAAGAGCCAAGGGTAATGCGGCCGCTACCCCTGCACCTAGGCAGAGTTGGGTCACGTTGCTGCTCCGGTGTCTCCTGGTTGGGAGATGTTGAACAAATCTCCTCTCAGAGCCTCGGTTTCCCCTGGTGAGAAACGGGCATCAGGTTTGACGTGGAACATCTTGCATGAGATAAGGGGTGCGAAGCTCTCAGAACGGTGCCTGGCGTGCAGTTAAGTTCCAGAAGTGTAAGTGTTTATCTTAGCCCTGTGGGGTTATGGCGAAGGGGGCGTGGTCTCAGGTGTGCCACGTCTTCAACCAGAATCCTGGCACAGTACTAATGCCCACCGACATCAGTGGCACAGTCAGCACTTGGTAAGCAAACCCCACACCTCTCTCCACTCCCAAGCTGCAGATGTCAGCAAATCCCTCTTCGGGCTCTGCCTTTTTGGATCAAAAAGGCCTCTGTTCTCCCCTGGGGCCTCCTGGGCTAACACGGCTGTCCTCCCCGCCCTAAGCAAGGAGATTCCTGGGGCTGAGGAGGCTCGCCTTCCCACGCTGCCAGAGCCCAGGGGCCGCAGGCCACACTGTCCGGCTAATTGGGAGCTGGAGGACATTGGCAGGCTTACAGCACTTCTTCCCTGTGAAGGAACCCCATGGTCCATCCCAGCAAATGCCTCTCATCGACCAGCTAATGGGGTTACAAGATTCTGCTCCCCAGGAAGCTGACTCTAATAATGGGATGCCAAGGAAATCCAGGTCCTGGCAGGGAAGGGGAGGGAGGGCAGGGGAGGGCACCAGGCTCAGGCTGAGCGGCACATCCTGTGTGCACCCGATTCATATCCGAGTGAGTCTGTGCAGGGACCAGCTGATTCAAGCGCTTAAGTTATGGCCCTGGCAGTTTAATATTTCGCCATCTGCTAACTGAGGCTCTACTGCCTGCTGGGTCCTATAAAGACTTTTATTTATTATATTACACATGGCAACATCTGCCACCGGATGAGGCTCTACTCGGCGCCCTAATTAAACAATCACACACTCCAGCAATGGCAGAGAGCCAGGCTGTGCCCTGAGTGAACAGAACTCTTGTAGAGACTTAAAAACTTGGGGCGCTCTATCCAAGCTTTCAAGGCGGCACATGAGGCACTCCACCTCCTTCCTAAAGGTCACTAAAGGTTTAGGACTATTAAAAGTAGGCTGAAAAATGCTGTTGTTGTTGTTCTTGTTGTTCTTGTTGTTGTCGTCAGGTGCCACTGAAGCTGGAAAATAGGTTTTAAAAATCATTGGCTGGCTTTACACTTCCTGTAGCCTGCCTCATTCCCAGATGGAACTTGAATTTTAAGACTTGAGTTGGCCAGCGGCCAGAATTCCTGGTCTGCTTTTCCTTCCTCCATCACATGGTCCTGTGTCAACTTTACCCTTCAGTCTCCTTGTGCATGCTCAGAAATGCTAAATAGCCCTGCTGAAGCAAGAAACCATACGGAGAGAAAGGGACTCAGAGGTTTCCACCATTTCTTCACTCACGCCTGCACTCAGTATTTATTACATATATGTACCTGACCGGCCTACAGCCATAGCCCTTTGGCTTCTGATCCCATCAGATCTTAGAAGCTAAGCAGGGTGGGGCCTGGTTAGTCCTTGGATGGGAGACCCCCTGGGAACACCAGATACTGTAGGTTTGGGAGAAGGACCTGGCAACCCACTCCCAAAAATCAATCCGCCATTGAAAACCCTATGAATAGCAGACAAGCACTGACAATAGCTTTCCCTGTTGTACGTAGGGTCGCTATGAGTTGGACACCAACTTGACAGCACCTAACAACAACAACAACATGTACCTGACCACACTCCAGCAGGTGAGACTGTAAATAAGGTAGACACTTCTGTCTTCACTAAAGGGACACGTGAGTGGAGACATCAAGTGGACAAATAACAATTGGACACAAGACAGTTACAGACTGTGATGAGTACTAAGGAGGAAGGGAGTAGGGTGGCGTGTGTGTGACAGTGTTGGTGGCTGGGCTGGCGTGCAGGTGTGTGAGCTTCCCACTGCTATTGTAACAAGCCACCACATGCTGAGTGGCTCACAGTCTCACTCGTGTTATCTTACGGTTCTATATGTCGGGATTCAAACCCGGCTAAAGTTACCAGTCTAAAACCAAGGTGTCAGCAAGGATGCTCCTTATAGAAGTGCTAGGAAAGAACCTGCATCCTCATCTTTCCAGCTTCTCAGAGGCTGCCCCCATTCCCTGGCTTGTGGCCCCTTCCTCCATCCTCACAGCCAGCAACATAGCCTCTCTCTGACCTTACTTTCCCATACTCCTCCCTCTCCCTCTCCTCTTCTACCTCCATTTTCCTCCTTTAAAACTCTGTGATGACACTGAGCTCACCTGGTATTCCAGAATAATCTCCCTGCTTCAAGGTTAACTTTGACCGGGCACCATGGCGCACGCCTGTAATCCTAGCTACTCAGGAGGCTGAGGAGGAAGGATCATGAGTTTGTGACTAGAGGCAGCCTGTGCAACTTAGGGTCTCAAAATAAAAAATAAAAATAAAGAAGGGGCTGAGAGTGCGACTCAGTAGAGCGCTTGCCTAGCACGTGCGAGGACCTGGGTTCAACCCCCAGAACTGAGGGCAAAAAAGGTGAGATGATTCGGAAACATAATGCCGTCTGCTACCTTTGTTCTCCTTTGCCTTCACTTAACATATTCACGAGTTACAGGGATTAGAATGTGGACGTCTTTGCAGGGCCATTATCCTGCCTACTACAGAGGAATTACTTAAGCACAGTGGAGTAAGGAGGGTTTCTCTGAAATGTGACAATGAGAAGAGCTTAGAAGTAGAAGGGAATGGAAGGACAAAGACCCAGAAGCAAGAAAGAACTCGGAGCAGTCACAGTGTTGACAGGAAGCTGGCCTTGGGCTGGGGAGAGTCACACAGCGTCATAGGCAAAGGCAGGTATCTAACATAAAGCTGAATTTGTTGTTGTTGTTAGTTAGGTGCCATCAAGTCAGGTCTGACTCATAGTGACCCTATGTACAACAGAATGAAGTGCTCTCTGATTCTGTGCCAGGTACATGATCTTTATTTTTAAGCCCACTATTGCATCTACTGTGTTAATCCATCTAATTGAGGGTTTTCCTTTTTTTTCATTGACCTCCCACTTTCCTGAATATGATGTCCTTCTCCAGGAACTGGTCCCTCCTTACTACATGTCCAAAATACATAAGCTGCAGTCTAGCCATCCTTGCTTCCAAGGAGCACTCTGGTTGCTCTTCTGATAGGACATCTGTGGGTTCTCTTGGCAGTCCATGGTATATTCAGTATCTGTCTCCAGCACCATACACAAAAGCATCAATTCTCCTCCTGTCTCCCTTGTTCATTTTCCAGCTTTCACAACTGCATGATATAACTAAAAATACCATGGCATGAGTCAGGCACACCTTCCTTTATCTTCAACGTGGCATCTTTACTTTTCAACACTTTAAAGAAGTCTTTTGCAACAGCCTTTCCCAATGTAATGCATCTCGACTTCTTGATTGCTGCTTCCAAAGGTGTTGACGGTAGAACCAAGTAAAGCAAAATCTTGCACAACCTCAATCTTTTCTCCATTTATCATGAAGTTGCATACTGACCCAGTAGCAAGGATTTTTGTTTTGTTGTTGTTGAGGCACAATCCATCCTAGCTTTTTAAAGAAGGTCCGGATTATCTATACCCCTCCACACCTTGCAGAGGCAGCCTGGTGCAATAATTAAAGAGTCTAAACAGAAAGGGAATTTGCTTTCATTTAGCACCTAAATTTTAGTAGTTCCTGTGCTATGACCTTTTTAAATACTTCATCTCATTTAACTCCTTGAACAAGTGCATAAAATATATACTGTAATTCCCCTTTGCACATGAGCAGGCAGTGATTTGAACAAGTATATGATGAAGACAGGAGAGTGAACCCTGGAATAGAGGACCTTGAGCCTGTGACCTTTCCAACACGCAAGCCTGCCGTCTACATGATTAAGCCCTCTGTTCTCTTGTGATTATCTTCCTTCCTACCTTCCTCTTCCTCCTTTAACTTGATAGACAGGCTACAGAACCCACCAATGCTCCCCAAAAAATAACATCAGTGGAGTATCCCAACTGTGTCTGTCTTGCTGCTGCTTTATCAACAGAAATGAAATCCCACCCACCTGCCCTAAAGAGGTTGGCCTACTGGTGACATAGATACCATATGTTCACCAGCCCTCCAGGAAGGTTGCCTGTTAGGTGGGACATTGGCTGGGTTGCTGCTTACAAGTGACCCAAGAACACAGTGGCTCAAACAAGGTAGCAATCAATTTCTCTTTCTCAGACTGATCAAAAGACAAATAGTCTGAGACCATCACAGTTCCTCTAGCCTTTGAAATAATTCAGCAATCTGGTTCCTTCTATCATTTTTCTTTTTTCTGGAGCACAGTCTTTATCTTCATGGTTGAATGAGGCTCTGAATCCCATCAAATTCCAGCTTTTATGGAGAAAGGGTAGGAAAGGAAAGGATGCAAGCATTTTCTCTAAAATGGTGTGACTTGAAGTTGCATGCATCATCACTGATTTGCATGCCCACACGGTTGCAAGAGAAGTTGGGAAGTGTAAACATCTACCTGGAGGCACAGCTACTGAGCCAACGCTTTGGAGGAAGAAGGAGAAAATAAATACTGGAGTATAATTAGCATGCCACTACAAAGTATGATTACCCTTTTGTCTTATCAAGTCTCAGCATCCTTGCCTACTGGACGCTACTTTAAAAAAAAAATTAGAAGCAATAAATTTCTATTGTCCAGAGATTTATTAGTGAGCTATATTAGTCAGCTGTTGCATTGTGGAAGAGAAACCAACCTAAACAAAGCTTATGGGAGAAAAGATTTATTTAGAGCTCACAGTTAGAGGATCACAGTCCCTAACGTTTGTGGGGCAGGCATGGCGGTGACAGTAGCTGGGTCCATGGAAGATGGCTTCACATCATGGTGGATAAAAAGCACAGAGTATAACCAGGATCATGAGCCTGGGTAAAAACCTCCAAAGGCACAGCCACAAAGACCTACTTCTGTGAAGCTAGATCCCACCTCCCAAAGTTCCATCATCTCCCAGGACAGTGCTATAGGTGTGGAATAAAACATTCAAACACATCCCATTTAGGGGACATTTTGGATTCAAATCATAACAAGAACCAGATTATTTTCTCTTTCAGGGATTAAAAGTAAAAATAGCCTGACCCTGAGTAATCTAGCTCACCTTTTGCCCTTGGAAAAGGCATAGGGACCCTGGTAGATGGACACACAACCCTCATCTGGGACAGAATCTCTGCAGTTACCAGGCTGCACTACAATGCAGCCCAATCGTGCAGGCTCCATGTTCAACAGCACCACCTTGTGTTGGTGAGGAGGACCTGCACGCTGACAAATGCCAGAGCTTTTCCCAGTGAGGGAGGGAACTCTTGGATGACCCTCTGGAGAGGAAAACTCCAATAACACAATGCAGAACCAGCCAACTCGGAAGCTGGTAACTGATTTAAATTTGGGGAAGAATTTTAAAACCCTTTACTGTACTTGCTGGGGAGGTGTGTGTAAAGATGTTTCTTTCTGTCACAAAAAAGCCAAAAATAAATTCCCTGAAGATTTCCTTAGATATGGTGCAGAAACATGGTTTAATAAGATTCCAAAGATGTGGCTTATAAAGTGCACAGTAACTCATGAAGATCCAGGTGGCCCATTAGAGATACCTTAGCTACAACTTTGGAACAAAATCCCAGTGAAATAACTGTTCACCTGGGGGCACTGGGGCACCAGGGCAGGGCCCATGACAAAGGGACTCAAGCTTGGCCTTTAGGGCCCATACTGAGAATGGTACTCACCTCATAACCGCACACAAACTTGCAGCCTGTTTCCCACTTGTCTCGGCTCTCCACCCAAATTTAACTTAGCCAGCATTTCTGAATGCCTCCTCTAGGCTTTGCATTCTGCATGTGTGCATGGAAAGTGAGACAATGGGGGTTGTACAGAAAGATTGGAGAAAACTGAATGAAGAAATCATTGAAGCAGTGTCCTAGCTGCCAGGTTACAGTTTTTGTTGTTTGTTTGTTGACATACTCGGGGCTGGACACAGAGCCTCATGCATGCTTTGCAAACACTATCACTGAGCTGCAGCCCTTTGCTCATCTTTTCACCTTTCATTTTTATTTTGAGACAAGGTCTTGCTAGTTACACAGTCTACCTCTGGCCTCAAACTTGCAATCCTCCTGCCTCCACCTCCTGAGTTGCAGGGATGACAGGCGTGCACCACCGCCCCCAACAAAGACGAAATCTTTTAGGAAAATCTTCACCAATACATACAAATGAAACTTGATGGCCTCAAACGCTTCACCTGTGAAGTAGGATGAGTGCTCCAATAGCTGACATAAATTACACATCATAAGAACCTAGGGAAGCAAAAACCTAAGCTCGGCTCTGCAGCTCAGGATCCTCTCGCTGAGCAGGTGACACTTGAGGCAGATGCTGGAGGGAGGCGGGGAGGTGGCTGAGCAGAGACTGCATGGAGCGCTCCTCTGGGCCTGCATCTCCTCATCAGTGAATGAGTTACAAAGTTACTGTGCAGATGAAAAATGGTGTGTGAAGAACACTTGGGACGCTAGGTGGCATAAAAAAAAGCACCACATGATCATGATTAAAATAACAACCAGTCGTTGACTGTGACAAGGCTGGGCACATAAACCTGAGACTTCAATATGAGCCCAGTTTCCTAGAAAGGAGATAACTTGGTAGTGTCCCTGGGCTCCTAGTCTGCAAATGCAAACTCTCTCTACTTGGAAGCATTTCCTGTTTAGGCCACCAGGATTTCCACAGATTAAGATCAAGGCTCTATGAGCCCACAAACGCCACCTACCTCACTAGGAAAGGAGCCACCATGAGCGAGGCTCAGAAGAAATAATAACCACAGAGTTTTCACCTACTGACTTCCAACCTTGGAACCGTTAAAAACAATCAGATACACAATATAAAGCAATTGTGATTAACATACTTATGTAAAACAAGATGGAATTATAAAAACAAAAAGGTAATCAGAGATTGTAAAAATGACAAAGTATTCATTGAAAAGTAACCACACAAGAATCTCGGAAATTGAATGTGTAATTGTCAAAGTCAAAAACTCAATTCAGATTAATAATAGCAGAAAAGAGAATTAAATGTTGAAGATGTATCTAAATGTATCCAGAATGCACTGCAAGTAGACAAAGAGATTAAACAGAAGTTAGGAGAGGCAGAGGATAGAAAGAGACAAAATATAATTGGAGTCCCAGAAGGAGAGCAGAGAGAGATTGGGTGAGAGGCAATGTTCAAAATGATACTAGATGAGAATTTTCCAGAAATGGTAAAATATATAAGCTTTCAGATACAGTGACCATGAATACACAGCTGCTCTTTGACTTCTTAAACCCAAAATGCATGTAACACATGTAATCTACCAAACATCATGGCTTAGCCACATGGCACACTGCGGTGCACAATTGCTTCTTCTCACGGTCATGTGGCTGCCTGGAGCTGATACTCACTGACACTGCCCAGGGTGAGGATAGAGCATCATACCACTTATGACTATCCCACAAGAAGATCAAAATTTGAATTCTGAAGCACACTTTGTGTTGAATGTGTCTCATTTCCACACCATGGTAGCACTGAAAAATCATCAACTGAACTAGCCTATGCCAGGGACGATCTGTATAGGCAAGATGAATACAGAGAAATCTATACCTAGACACATTGCAATAGGACCACAGAGTATCAGAGATGAAGAGACCTATAGGTACAGCAATGGAAGCCAGAAGACTCAGGAACAGTATCTTCAAAGTCCTCAGAGAAAACAGCCATCATTCCAGAACCACATCCCAGGCAAATGTGTCCTTGAAAAAAGTACAAGGTGACATTTCCATATAAACAAAACTGAGAGATTCTACTACCAATATACATCACTAGAATGCTAAAGGAAACAGAAAGAGGAAAATGGTCCGGAAAGGACGGTCTTATGTTGGTTATGTTAAGGTTGGAAGGTTATGTTAAGAATGTTGTTGTTGTTGTCGTTGTTGTTAGTAGGTGCTGTCAAGTAGGGTCCGACTCATAGCGACCCTCCTGGGGTTTTCAATGGCTGATTGTTTCAGGATTGCCTTGGGAGTGGATTGCCAAGTCCTTCTCCCTTTTGGAGTGCTGGGAATCAAACTCAGGACCTCAGACACTACAGTGCAGTGCTCTACCAACTGAGCTAAATCCCAGCCCTAGGTGTAAGAATAGCTAACAAATAAACTTCTAGACTAGTAGGTACAGTAACCCTTGAACACTATCTGTATCAAATAATAACAATCTGATTATGTGAGGGATTTTTTCAAAGAAGAGTCAAAATTAAAACTACTGATAACATTGACATTTCACCAGGAAAAAATCATTGATGTTAACATATTACAAAAGTCCTTACAGTATTAAGAAGTTAAGGTATCTGTAGGCTTTTAATTTTAATAGGCATACGTGTTAAAATTCCAAGGAAAAATCAAAGAAAGGGGCTTTAAATGTTTGAAATTTTAGAATGTTTGACACCTTAATTTTCAATTTTAGAATTTTTAAGATATTAAAATTCCAAACCAGGAGTGGGAAAGACAGAATATGAAAGCAAAACAAAAGCAAACACAAACCTCAGTTCAGTGACAGAATTCAAGAAGCACAGAAAAGTAGGGTAAATCTTAGGGATCACACTGAGTGGGGAAAAAAGGCCCAAACTGTTACTCATGACATGGTATCATTTTTACAAAGCTCAAAAGCAAGCAAAGCCAAATACGTGCCCATGGGCACACACACAGGGTGATAAAAAGTGTGTGCACATCTTGGGACACAGCCTTTCCATCTTGCTGTTTGAAGGACGCACTGCATACTGGCTCTGCCAACTCCTGTCTCGCAGGCACGTTGCTTGGTAGACTGCTGCGGCGAGCATGGAAAGGGTTTCGGCACCAGAAGCAGCAGGCCCAGGACTGTGCCAGGCCTCCCACACCTGCCCTTGTGCGCACAAGACACAGTACCATGAGTCTCAAACTCAGTGCACGTGAGCGTTGGAAGTCCCGCTGCACGCTCACCACTCCACTGTCACACCTTCACCACACTCTCGAATTTCAAATACCACTTCTAGACAGTCTTGTGCTCCTCCAGCCTGCATCCACCATTCTCTCTGACTGCCCTGCCTGTCACTTGGTGGCGCCAGCATTCATCTGGTTAGTGCCGTCTTTTGAGTGAACATCATTCTACACATTGCTGTAGTAATTCAGTTCAACTTCAAACGTAATACGTAAATACGTCTCTTAAAATGTGTATACATTTTTGTCTATACATTTTTTTTTGGTGGTACTGGGGGTTGAACCCAGGGACTCACACTTGCATGCTTTGCAAGTGCTGGACCACTGAGCTGCGCCCCCAGCCCATCTTTTTTAGTTTTTGAAACAGGGTCTCGCTAAATTACGCAGACTGCCTCTGGTCTCGAACTTGCAATCCTCCCACCTCCACCTCCTGAGCCACTGGGATTACAGGCATCACCGTACCTGGCGTCTATACATTTTTGACACCACTTGCGTGTATGTGTGTGTATAAAACACGTACCTACACACACACACACACACACACACACACACACACACACACACACTTCTCTTCCTTCGATTTATGAGAAGTAACAGAAAAACAGGCCAGTAGATTTCTGTACACAGGAGAAGGATGTGGCGGTACAATCCTGGAACAATCAGCCATTGAAAGCCTGATGAGGGTCACTGTGAGTCAGACATGACCTGATGGCCCCTAACCACAACAGATTTCTATATAGGAAAGGGATAAGGGGTGGGAGAGGTCATTAACACCCAAGTAGGTCCAGTATTATTGGTAATTTTAATTAATAAGCTAGGCAAGGATTCTACAGGCCTTCACTTTGCTAATATGCTTTATAACTTATAGATACATTCTTTCATGTTTCAAATAGTGCAGTATGTAAAAATAAATAACTAAAACAACAGGAGGATGCATTTCTCAAGAGCAAAAGCAAAGCACATCCACTGTGCACGGTGGGCCCCTGGCAAATATCTGCCTATATTATTACATCCAGGGAATGTGTTCACCTTGGTGAGTTTCAAAGGATGAGAAAACCCAGGCTTCTCAGCAGCCAATGGCAATGGGCAGAAGGAAGACTAACGTACATGATAATGAAGTACATAGTACAGGATAATAGGCATGACACAGGTGATAGTTAACAGAAAGCTAACCAGTTTTCCAGCCATGAATTACATTTTTTCTTATGGCTCTGGGCAGGAAGCACGCCTGCAGCTACTCTGGGCTTCGGGTTGTTAAATCATGATGGATGATCCCATAAGGAACCAAACAAGATCAGTGGAATTCATTCATTTGCCTGGTGCCCTGGGAGCTCTTTCACTTCCCCCAGGACCTGACTGCCTCCTCCCATTATTGGAGGAAACACTCAGACCCCACCACACAGACTAACAATAGAGTGGGAGAGAGACCCGGGATCACAAGCCGGCAGCCACATCGAGCCACAAAGATGAGAAAGTAGACAGGTCTCCTGCCCAGCCCAGAGGAACACAGGGTGATGGGGGGAGGTTTCAGCAACAACTTGGGATCAAACCCTGCAGCTACAAATGCTAGTTGTGAGTCTGTTGTTGTTGTTGTTGTAGTTAGGTGCCATCGAGTCGGTATCCAACTCATAGTGACCCTCATAGGGTTTTCAATGGCTGTTTTTCGGGATTGCCTTGGGAGTGGATTGCCAGGTCCTTCTCCCATTTTTGCGGTGCTGGGAATTGAACTCGGGACCTCAGAGACTGCAGCGCAGCGCTCTACCAACTGAGCTAAATCCCAGCCCCAGTTGTGAGTCTAGGCATAGATGATTTTGCCTGGGGAAGGCTCAGTTTTTCCATTGGGAAAATGGGAAGAGGAATGTGTGAGGCAAAGATTACTGAGCACACAGCTGCTTGCACCGGCTCTAGCACATGGCACGGTCCTCACAATATGTTTCCTTTCCTTGGTAAGCTCCCTACACATCCTCACCTCTGACCCTCAGCTTTTAAACAAAGAGGACACTGTAATCACGAGTGACAGGGGAGAAAAATGCCATTTAAAACCAGTACTGACTGCAGCTGCTTCCGACCCTAAGGGAGAGACATTATTTCTCTCCAGACAAAATATATTTTCTTTAGCAAAATACTGTGATAGGCAGCTCTGCTTATGAAATGTGAGGCCCCCCAGGGCACAGTTTAGAAGGAGACAATGAAACAAAGCGATGGCAGAACAGCTCTGCATGGTGAAAATGACCGGCAGTACAGGGTTCGGCAGCCAGCTGAGAAGTGGGGTGTTAGGAGAAGGCACTTTGCAACAGCAGCTCCCACCTCTGCCTCACAACCCATGCCAGCCTCCGCCACTGATTTCCTTCTCTCCTCAGAAATCACAGTGGGCTCCCCGACCTGCAAGGGTCACACACTCCAAACCCCCTGGGGGATGTCTACAACCAGGGACAGTGCTAAACTCTCTTTATGGTCTTTTCTCCTGTATAACCACACATAGATTTAGTTCCAGCTTAACTAAGCACATATCATGCGCTGTATCTGAGGTGCGACACTAAAACAAGCAGGAATTTCTGTTTTCTCCTTCACCATTTCATGGCCAGCTCTGTTCTTCTCACTGTTCTTAGCAACCTCAGCCTAGGACCTTTTTTCTTTCCTCGTTAAGAACGGGTATATTTTCACTAAAGGGGAGCACTCTGTGGTTTCTCTCCGACATGTCTGAATTGCACTTTGAGGCCATTGTTTAAGTAAAACAAGGGCAGCTTTAACGTAAGGCCTGTGGTACCAATACCATCCATCTGACAACGGAAATGGCCACTAGGTGACTAGCAGGCAAGTAGTGTATACAACACGGATATTGGGGACAAAGGTGTGATTCATATCTCAGGAGAGACACACTGGGATGGCACACAGCTTAAAACATACTTATTTCTGGAATTTTCCAATGAATGTTTTTTGACCATGGATGACATTAGGCAGCTGAAATCAGGAAGAGCAAACCAAGGGTGTGGGGGAGGGGACTACCGTATCAGCATCTTGCAGACAGTATAATCTCTTTATTTGTGCCTTGTGTGTCTCTCCTCTTGAGAATATAAATTCCAGAAGGGTAGAGTTTTTGTGCATTCTATTCATTGCTGTTTCCCCAGAGCCCAGAAGAGTGCATAGGAAATAAGAGGTATTCAATGAATTTTCCTTTGGTAAATGATTAAGAAGGGAATTGTAAGGAATTTTGAAGGAGAACTGCCATGGCTGAGCTGCAGATCAGTAAGAATGGGTGAGTCTGAGTTTAGGGGTCATTTGTTATGCAGCATTATGGTAGCAACAGCTGACAGATGCAGATAACAACATTGGCTGAGTTAAAATATGACAAAAATCTCGTCCAAGTTGTGTGACTGATTGAGGTTTGGGATTCAGATCAGCCCAAATTTAATCCTCTCCTACAATCTCTGAGTCTTTTTTCCCATCTCTGTAAGAAGTAAATCCTCCGTTAGAAGGAATTAAATAATACCTTCTCCACAGGTAACTATGAGAATTAAATAACCACTTTTTTTCATAATAAGGACTCAAAAAGGGAAACATAATTCTAATTATAAAATTATAAATTACATATTTATATATTTTAAATATATGTTTATATGTTCTACATGTATTTATAAATTATTAAATTGTTTATTCATTTTAAAATATAATTAATTATAATACTCAAACTTTATAAGGCAAAATGATTATTCTCATGAGCTAAAAACACATATGGCTCTTTTCAAAGTAATAGGGCCACATTTTATCACAAATAATGAAAATATTTAGATATTTTAACCTAGCATCCACTTTCTAGAATGTATGGTAAATCAATTATCATAAGGCTGGGCATGGTGGCACACACCTGCAACCCCAGCACTCAGGAGGCTGAGACAGGAGAATCACAAGTTCAAGGCCAGCCTAGAGAAATAGTGAGATCTTGTCTCAAAACACTAAAAACTAAATACAATTTTTTTAAAAAGAAGTTACCATAAATATCTTGTTTTAAAAGCCCATCTATAAGTATAGATCTTTATTGAAGTACACTTGATTTGCATTTCACTTCCAGTTCAAAAGTAGTAAGTCACCAGAGAACACCATTCTCACCTACATCACCAAAACCACCCAGGTAAGTTACAAAGTAGGGGGGAGGGTGTAGGAAGGAGTGGTAATGGGCTGGGTGCGCAGCCAGGAGACTGAGGCAGTAAGGCCTGAGTTCTAAGAACACAGAAAAATCTAGGAAGTGAGGATCACTTCAAAGGAGAGAAGAAATTTACCCTGGTCTTATCCCTGGCAAAACTACAGGAGGAAGAAGGGTGGCAAACGAGGTGAGGCAACAACAGCCAAACTTCTGCCAAACTGGTAACGTCATTTATAGGCTGCCACAAAAGTCCCCCAGGTGTGGGTCAGCTTGTCGTGTTGTGGGGGTTTGCATGTTGCTGTGATGCTGAAAGCTATGCCACTGGTATTTCAGATACCAACAGGGCCACCCATGGTGGACAGGTTTTACCTGAGCTTCCAGACTAACACAGACTAGGGAAAAGGATGCATCAGCCCACTCCCGAGACAATCAGCCACTGAAAAACCTATGAATAGCAGAGAAGCACTGTCAAATATAGTGCTGGAAAATGAGCCCCATAGTCTGGAAGGCATTCAAGAAATGACTAGAAGCCAGGCGCAGTGGCGCATGCCTGTAATCCCAGCGGCTAGGGAGGCAGAGGCAGGAGGATCGCAAGTTCAAGACCAGAGACAGTCAGTGTAACTTAGCGAGACCCTGTCTCAGAAAATAATAAAATCTACAAAATGGGCTGGGGGTGCAGCTCAGTGGTCCAGGCCCTGGGTTCAACCCCTAGTACCGCAAAAAAAAAAAAAGAAAAGAAAAAAAAAAAAGAAATGACTAGGGAAGAGCTGTCTCCTCAAAGTGGAGTTGACCTTAATGATGGGAATGGAGTAAAGCCCCTGGGACCTCCTCTTGCTGATGTGGTACAACTCAAAATGAGAAGAAACACAGTGGCTGTAACAATGGGCTCAAATATAAAAAGATCATGTGCATGGCACAGCGTTAGGTAGTGTTTTGTTTTGCTGTACTTAGGGTTGCTATGAGTCAGACTCAACAGCACCAAACAACAACAATAGATTAGAAACACAAAGAGCGCAGGCAGAGAGCAGGTCCTCATCCATCTTCCAACACTTCCCAACTTATCTTCACCAAAGATGGTTGACAATAAACCAAAATTAGAGCACAAGGAATGGAGCTCATCCGATGTGTGTAGGACCCCCACAAAGTGCAAGGCAGCTGTTTTCTGAAAAGGGGAGAAAGATTCAGGTGGAGTAGGAAGGCAAGATAAACCCACAGAAGCACCAGAAGATAGGACGGACGGCAGAGATGTTCACTAGTGCTACAGATGTTCATGTAGTGAAGTGTGAAGGAAGGGCAGGGGAGCCCCCTTATCAAGGCACTCTGGACTTCAGAGGGCTACACCGGGGCTACTCTTTCAGAATATCCAAGAACAGAGCACCAAGGCTGCACAGATCTCACAGGTCCAGGAAGCAGGGAGAGACTAAAACTGTAATAGTCCAGGTTAAGCCCAACTGAAAATCAGGTGGACTCAGCTCCCATTCTACTAAGGAAAAGCATGTTTTTTCTTCTAGAGCAAGTATTTTTCATTCTAGTATCTTCAGCTTTTTACAAAATTTCCAGCATACAATCAAACATTCTTGTTGTTGTTAGGTGCCGTCGAGTAGGCATCTGACTCACAGTGACCCTACGTACAACAGGCGAAATACTGTTGTCAGTGCTTCTCTGCTGTTCATAGGGTTTTCAATGGTGGACTGATTTTTGGGAGTGGGCTGCCAGGTCCTTCTCCCAAGCCTACAGCACCTGGTGTTCCCAGGTGGTCTCCCATCCAAGGACTAACCAGGCCGACCCTACTTAGCTTCTGAGATCTGACAGGATGGGATGCCACAGGGCTATGGCTGCAGGCTTAATCAAACGTTGTTGTTGTTGTTAGGTGCCATCAAGTCGGTATCCGACTCATAGCGACCCTCATAGGGTTTTCAATGGCTGAGTGCTTCGGGATTAAAAGCCAGTAATATTTAAAAAGATGTGACCATAGTTAAGAGGAAACAATCAATAGAAAAAGACTCAGAAATGACCCTGAGGTTGGAATCAGAGAGATTTTAAAATACCTATGATAAAAATGGGCTGGGATTTAGCTCAGTTGGTAGAGCTCTGCGCTGCAGTCTCTGAGGTCCCGAGTTCAATTCCCAGCACAGCAAAAATGGGAGAAGGACCTGGCAATCAACTCCCAATGCAATCCCAAAACAGTCAGCCATTGAAAACCCTATGAGGGTCGCTATGAGTCGGATACCGGCTTGACAGCACCTAACAACAACAACAACATGATAAAAATATAAGAAAATGTAGAGAACACACATGAAGAGATGGAAAATTTCACAGAGATACATTCAAAAAATATTAGAAGGAAATCAAATACAATTGAAATGAATGACCCATTAGATAAGCTTAATATCAAACTGAAATAGGACAGTTTCAGTAATGATAAAAGGGTCAATTGATCAAGAACACAAAGAAATCATAAATATATATGCACCTAACAACAGAGTTCCAAAACTCATTAAGAAAAAAATGACAGAATAAAAACAATTCTACAATCACAGCTGGAAAATGTACTCATGTAATTAGATGGAATAAGCAGACCAAAGATTCAGTAAATATAAGGAATATGTGTACACTATCAAACAAATGTATATATTAGAGGATTATACACCCAATAATTACAGAGAACATGTTCTTTTCAAATATATATGAAACATTCAGGACAACTGTCCATATTGTTGACTATAAAACAGGTTTGTTTTGTTTTGTTTTTTGCAATCCTGAGGGGTTGAAACCAGGGCCTCACGCATACTTCTGCAAGTGCTCTACCACTGAGCCACACCCCTAGCCCATGTTTTAATTTTTATTTTAAGACAGGATCTCATGAAGTTACATAGGCTGCCTCTTGCCTCGAATTTGCAATCCTCACGCTTCTGCCACCCAAGTCATGGGAATACAGATGTGCACTGCCATACCCAGCTAACACATTTTTTTAAACCAGCCTTTGTTAATAAATGATGATGTGGTACAGAGTAATACAGCATTGGCCAGCTAATGCATTTTAATAAATATCAAAAAATGAAATCCTTCAGAGTTAGATTGTAGAAAGAAATCGTTAATAACATAACTAGAAAGTCCCCTCCCCCAAAATATTGGGAAATATTACTCTTATAAATAATGCATAGCTCAAAAAAGAAATTTCAAAATAAATTAGAAAATATTTTGAACTCAATAATAATGAAAATGTATTAAAATATGTGAATAAAGCTGAAGCAGAGCTTTGAGGGAAATTTACAATTTTACTTATACCAGAGAAGAAAGGTATAAAATTGATTTTTAGTCTTCCATCTTAAGAAGCTGGAAAAAAGAACAGGAAGGTAAACTAAGTAAAAGAAATGCTGAAAAGAAAGTAGAAATACAAAATTTTAGCAACAATCATCAAGAAACAAAGGAACAAAACATAAATTGCCAACACTGAGAATAAAAATAGAATATCACTACAGATCCTAGCCTTTAGACATACCACTGTGGCATCCCATCCCATTATATTTAGGAAGCTAAACAAGGTCAAGCCTGGTTAGTATTGGATAGGAGACCACCTGGGAACACCAGATGATATGGGCTTGGGAGAAGGGCCCAGCAACCCACTCCGAAAAAAGCCAGCCATTAAAAACCCTGTGAATAGCAGAGAAGCACTGACAACACTGTTTCATCTGTTGTACGTAGGGTCACTATGAGTCAGACACCAACTCAACAGCACCTAACAATAACAACAACAATAATAGATCCTATGCATGTTAAAAGACACAGTAAAAAAATATTAAAACAACACTATGCCAATAACTTAAGAAATTATTTTGATTAAAAAAATCACAAATAACACTGAAGACAGAGAATAAGTAACCTCTATTAAAGAAATTTTTAAAACCTTCCTACAAGAAAACTTCAGGCATATATAGTGGACTAGCAAGTTCTACAAAGCATTTAAAGGAGAAATAATACCAATTCTGTACAAACTCAGAAGATAAAAGAGACATTACTACCCAACTTAACCTATAAGGCCAGCATAGCCCTGTTATCAAAGTCTGACAAAGTCTGTAAAAGTACAATAGACCAATCAGTCCTTCATGATAAACACAATGACACTCTCAATGGATGGGAACATTTCCAACATGATAAAGTTCATCTTTGAAAAGCCTGCAGTTAATATCATAATTAATACTAAAACATTAAACCTTTTTCTCCTAAAATCGGGAACAAGGCAAAGATGCTCACTCCCATAAGTTCTGCTCCATATTTATTGAAGTTCTTTGCCATGACATAAGGCAAGTGAAAGAAAGAAAAGGCATAAAGTTGGAAAAGAAGTAAATTGTCATTATTTTCATAAATATAATTTGCCTAAAATCTGGAAGTACAATTAATGTCCAAAAACAATGATTCCTTTGAATAAATGTTAGCAAATCCATTCAATGGCCTATGTTATAGAATGAGATTCTTTAAAAAGTGCTAATAAAATGAGAAAATATTTGCTAAAGCCAGTTATAAGAGACATTTTCGGGAAATGCTGGGAAAATATGAACTGGTTATGAGATGCTTTTTAAAGAGCTATTTATCACTTCACCAGCAATGATGGTGACAGCAGGGTGCAGTGGCACAGGGAGGCAGGAGGGTCATGAGTTCAAGGTCAGAGGTAGCCTGTGTAACTTAGCAAGACCTTGACTCAAAATTAAAAATTAAAAATGGGCTGGGGTACAGCCCTGTAGTAGAGCACTTGCAAAGTATGTGCAAGGCCCTGGGCTCAACCCCCAAAGTATTACAAAAGGCAGAGGAACAGAGAGAGAGGGAGAGAGAGAGAGAGAGAGAGAGAGAGAGAGAGAGAGATTGAGGGATGGTTATACAGACTTTCACATTTTAAAATATGCATTCCTAATAATTCAGGACAAAGTTTCTCAATCCAGCATTACTGACATTTGGAACCAGATAATTCTTTGCTGGGGAGAAGAGGTTGTCCCAGGCAACACAGGTGTTCACCAGCATCCCTGGGCTGCAGTCACCTAGGTGGCAAGAGCACACGCTGCTTCACTGGGAACAGCTAAAAATGTCTCCAGACATCGCCAAATGTCCCCTGGAGTAAGAGATGTCAATATTGCCCTCAGTTGAGAGCCACTGATTTAAGGTTAAAAACCATGATGTGTATGATTTATTTTAAACCATTTCAGAAAAAAACAGACAAAAGAAATACTACAAATGTTAGTGTTAACCTAAATGTAGAAAATGTGGGTGTTTCCTGTACCATTCTATCTTCTCTCTGTATGTTTGAAAGTTTCATAATAGTTAAAATCATTACACTATGCTATAGGCAGAAAATGCAGTCCTCAGGATTATATGCACACTAGGATTACAAATGTACAAAATTGGGGCGGGGTATGTAGCTCAGAGGTACAGTGCCTGCCTAGAATGTGCAAGTTCCTAGGTCCAATCCCCAGAACCATCAGAAAGAGAAAGACAAAGAGAAGAAGAGAAAAGAAAAGAAAAGAGAATAGAAAAGGAAAGAAAAGGAGAGGAGAGGGGAGGAAAGGAAAGGAAAGGAGTGGAGAGGAAAGAAAGGAAAGGAGAAGAGAGGAGAGGAGAGGCAGGCAGGCAAAATTATGTACACCAAAACTCTTCTAAGAAATATATCCAAGGGACTGTGGATGAGTTAGAGTATAGTTCATGGTTGATTTTTCTCCTTGTTTTTAAAATAATCTACAATTATATGCTTTTAGATTGGAAAAAAATCAACAAATCTAAGAGCCTTGAAATGCAATATTATTAATCATTTTTGGTCTAATATTAGAAAAGAATCAGCAGTAAAAGCAGTGGGGTCAAGAAAATGGGCAGACTTGCGTCTCTGCCATTCCCTGGGAAGAAAGCATCCAAAGGCAGACAGCTTTGAATGGGCATACATCTGCATAATGACTTTCCTTTGTTCTTTTCTGGCTGGCTAATTGAGTAACTTGTTAAACAAACATGCCTTCAGACTTCACACCAGATTAGAGCCCTTTGTAACTAAAATTATAGTTGGGAATATGCTTCCCCCTCACTGGTAAATAAATTTAGGAATGTTGAGATTTGGCACTGCATGCCAAGATGTCTAAGTTAATCTCAAATTCTTCCACATTTACGAATAAATGCCAATGAACAGCAAATGCTAACAGCTCATGAGGCAAAAATAGCTCCTTTCTCTCTGAATCAGATACCCCCTCCAACCAAAATGCCCCCCCAAAAAATTAGACCTTTTCTTTCTCCTACCCCATCACACACACGTGGCTTCACTGATGTCACGCTTGGCTGGGATATTACCTGGTTTCCAAGACAACAAGGGCAAGAGAATCTCTTAGGATTCTGTGGCGAAGAGTCTCTTCCTCCTAAATTCATGCACTTACCTGTCTCTTCATTAAACATAAGTGCCTTCTAGGATAACAGCATTTTTCCAGTCACTGGTATTAAAATCAAAAAGGCCTGCCTTCAAAAGGCTTACTTTTTACTAGATTCTTATTTAAAGTTCTCCAGATCTTGGATATCTTTAGCAGAGAATTAAGATGATGGGGCAATGTATCTGTTCTTCATGTAAGGATAAAACCCTTCATCTGATTTCAGATTCACCACATGCCGGATCATAAGTCACGGACCATTTTAGGACAAGCTGCCCAGCGAGGAGACTTAGTAAGTATTCTTGAACCTTTCTGGACAGAATGCCATTTGCCAAGGAGATGAAGAATCTGAATGGGTCACACGGAGAAGAGGAGGGGCCAATGGCTCTCCCCATGATGTCCTTGTCGCTGTGTGTGGAGACAGTCAGCTCCTTATTGCCACGCCCAGGTCCACTCATGATAGGTAAACAGAGTCCCCACATGAGGAAGAATAACTTTAAAAAGGCATCGGAGGGAAAGTCTACCGAAAGGGGAAGAGTACCTCTTGCTTCAGAGGGAAAGTCTACTAAAAGGGGAAAAGTATTTCCAAAAACAAGGTCTCTTCATGGGAAGGGAATTGGAGCCTCATCTTTTCTTATATAAACATATAATCTTCCGGCCCTATGAGCAGTGCTGATTCAGATTGGGAGTTGAGAAACCTCCTAGCAGGCTTACAATGGGAAATTCTTGAATGACTTCCAACAGCATAAACTCCTTGAGTCAACACAAGCAAAAGCCTTTGTACCAATAGCCCTCCAGTAAACAAATCATTCTGATAAGATAAAGCACCCATTTCTCATAATAAATGGACTCAGTGGGGTGAAAGACAGGTAATAGTTAACCGCCCCTAATTCCTGCATAAAGTTAGAATAGTTAATTGATTTAGACATAGGAGGCGTAGGTGCTCAGGTTGTCTTGGTTTATCTCTTTGAAGTAAGCACAATTTATCTCTAAGTTCATCTCCTACTTTGATCACCCCCTAACACTCATGTGATAATTTAATCAAGTGATTGTTGACAAAACCTTGATGTAATCCATCAATGACCTTTCATAAGATTTAGTGAACTGTAGTTCTGTATAAAAGGCTGGGCTATCTGAGCAATAAATCAGAACAAGGTCACACTGCCTCTGAGCTGCTGTGTCTGTTACCCATCGCCGACTCCTCATCTGCCTTCAGGAACCCCTGGATCTCAGGCTGCAGCTGGTCTGCAGCACCTTACCTCATAATGAAGGCCTCAGGAAACAGGATCCAGATCCTCCTGTAGGCAGAGGGGCCTCCTGGGTTTCCAATGCCAGCTCTGCGACTTACTCTCTGTGTGTCGCTGGGTAATATACTCCTCTGCCTTGATTTGCTCATCTGTAACGTGAGGGGAAAAGAAGATTTCAGAGTTGTGGGGGATATAAGAGATGTTTCGTGGGAAGCAGTAAGCACAGTGCCTGTCATACAGTTGGTGCTCAATAAATGCTAGCTCTTCCTCACACAGTATATATGATGATGAATAATAATATAAGGGTACTTAGTTAGGAGTCATTACAGTCTTCATCACTTACCTGAACACCACTGTGACACCCTAGCACTCATCACGTACCAGGCATCATGCCAACTGCTGTTTGTATTCTCTCCCCTTTAATCCTTCCAGCAGCTTGTCATAAAAGTATCATCATCTCCATCTTATAGATGAAGATACCAACCTCAGAGAAGTAAAGAAACCTGCCCAAGGCCACACAGCCACGAGTAGCAGAGTCAAGATGCAAAGCCAGGCTCATTATACCTGAAATTCCATGCTTTATTCCCAACATAATCCAACTTCCCTGTCTTCTGTCTTTCCAATGACACCATCATTTCCAGACTTTCACCTCTCCAGGTTCTTTAGGGAACATGACATTCAGAGGGTTTTTTGTTTTTTATTTTTGTTTTAAACTGGCCAACCTCCCTTAACTAAGCAGCAGCTTATGCTTACTGTTAAATTGCCATCCCTGTGTACCTCTGGACCTTCGGGCATTATTAGAATTACAAATTGCTCATCCTTCAACTCAGCAGTTCTACTTTCAGAAATGCATCCTGTGGATAGACACACTCTTGTGCACACTGCCATAAGTGCAATGGTGGTCACTGCATTGTAATTTTTTGCAGCAAAAGGCTGGAAATATCCCCAAAATGTCCACGAAGATGGGAATCATTAAGTCATGACATCACTACCTTAGAGAAGAACATACAATTACAAATAAGAAAGAGCTTGTTATATCCTGATGTGAAAAGATAAGCAAGATATGTCACATATTAACAAGGCAGGATACAGAACTGTTTGGTAATCTGAAAAAAAAAACAGTATCTGTACATTTGTATTTGCTTATATATACCTGAAATTCTGCAAAGATGAAGAAATGAATAATAGTGACTGTCTGTAGAGGTAGGGTGGAGAATTTTCACTGCATACTCTAGTATGCTGTTCTGTTCCAACTTCTGAATCATAAATGAATTGTCTATTGAAAAGTGAAATAATAAATATATTTTAAGAGCATTAGACAGGGAATTAAGAATTTAAGCAATAGAGCAAGCTTGGACAACATGGTTTACCCCTATCAGCCTCAGTTTCTCCATCAGCAAAATCACCAAGCCAAAAATACTATTCTCTAATCATGGCAATCATCATCATCATCGTTGTTAGATGCCATGGAGTCGGTGTCCAACTCATAGCGACCCTATGTACAACAGGTGAAATACTATTGTCAGTGCTTCTCTGCTATTCATAGGCTGATTGTTTTGGGGGAGTAGGTTGCCAAGTCCTTCTCCCAAGCCTACAGCACCTGGTGTTCCAGGCGGTCTCCCATCCAAGTACTAACCAGGTCCGACCCTGCTTAGCTTCCGAGATCTGCCAGGATCCCACGCCACAGTGGTACGGCTGCAGGTCACCATCATCCTAGCTCTCGTTTATTAAGTGCTAATTATTTGCCACGCCCTACACTAAGCACTGTAAGGAATGACCTCAGTGAGTTCTCTCAAGCAACCCTGTGAAGATGGGAAGCTCAGGGCAGGGACGTCACCTGCCCACAGTCACACAGAAGCTAAAATTTGAGCCTAGGTCTGTCTAGATCCAAGGCCTGCATTTTGACTCTACAGTTTGCTGTCTTCATGCCCAACTGGCCATTTTCCTAATTGTTTTCCCAGCCCCTTCTGCAGATTCTATCCTTAAAGTTCCCTTCTGAGCATTGTCAACTTCCACCAGGCCTGGCCCTCACTCATTTCCAATCACCCTTTATCCGCCATAGCTCTGGAAATGAACTGTTACTAATGGCTAGTCATATGTCAGCCTAATGAATGGGATGCAGACTTCCATTAAAATAATGAAATTAGCGAGTTTCGAATCTGGTTACATTGCATGGCACACAGCCTCAAGTCATTACCACCCCATGCTCTTTCCCTTGAATTAAAGTCAGTTTATTTATTTAAGGTCTTTGGCCCAGCCATCTCTATTAAGCTCACATAATCTATTTGGGGATAGATTTTTTTTTTTTTTTGGCTTGTTTGTTTAAATGATGATCAGGCTATTCCCCTGATTAATAAAGTTGTAAACACAGTCAGAAACAGCTTCTGAACCATGAGCAAAAGCAAAGAATATAAGTCAAAGAATAATCCTTTGGAGGTTTGGTTTTGTTTGGATTTTTTTCCTTTCCCGTTCTTTTTTCCAAAGGATGAAAACAACAAGAAAGAAGGCCTTTGAGCTCCAGGAACTCCAATTATGCTGAAATTTCTGCGGCAGGAATACACCAAGATCCATTTTGCTGGAAGCCAGTGAACTAGCTAATCAGATTTCCTTGGATAATTTGCTCCAAAGGTCAGCTGCCTTCAGAAGCACCAGCACCTCATTACTCTGTGAAGCCAGCTGCACGTGGGCTGGGACGTGGACCCCAACCTCCTGTGGCAAGGCAGTGAGTATGGAAAGTTTTAGCCCAGTTCCTGCCACTTCGGCCTTGGCCAAAAACTCATCTTTGTGTTTAGCCCACAGACAAAACCATGGCAGAGAAAGCACCTGAATTTGCATGCCTGTCTCCAACCTGGGTCTTTCTTCAGTCCCAAGAAGAACAAAGATGGTGACGCCTTTGAAACATGTATAGCACTGGTAAAGATATTACTGATAATGTGAAAGGCAAGCGGCCAGACCTAGGTTAAAATCACCAAGTTCTACCAGATCCATGACCCAAGCCCCTCAAGGCGGTGAGACTCAAGGGAGGAGTGGGAAATTGTCAAGGCCAGAGGAAACCGCAGAGTCCAGAGGCTAAATGCAGTGTGGGACTCTGCGTTGGATCCTGGGCAGAGGGAGGTGGTGGTTGTTGTTGTTGTTGTTGTTGTTGTTGTTGTTGTTAGGTGCCGTCAAGTCGGTGTCCGACTCATAGCGACCCTACGTACCACAGGTGAAACACTACTGTCAGTGCTTCTCTGCTGTTCATAGGGTTTTCAATGGTGGATTGATTTTTGGGAGTTGGTTGCCGGGTCCTTCTCCCAAGCCTACAGCACCTGGTGTTCCCAGGTTGTCTCCCATGCAAGTACTAACCAGGTCCGATCCTGCTTAGCTTCCGAGATCTGACGGGATCAGATGCCACAGGGCTATGGCTGCAGGCGAGCAGAGGGAGGACGTTAGTAGAAAAGCTGGTGAAACCTTGGATTTAGTTAATGGGTCCTGGGGCTGGGGTCTTAGCTGTGACAAGTGCCTCACAGTGGAGTAGCGTGGTGACCTCAGAGGAAACTGGAAAGTGGGTAGAGACTTAGAGGTATTCCCTATACTGTCACTGATACCTTCCTCCAAGTCAGAAATTAACCCAATTTTTTCAAAATCTTATACACTATTACCAAAGGTAAAGAAGCCCCTCTATCACACACTCTCACTGCCATGGCATCCTGCACGAGCATAGAGGGCCGAGCAGCCATGGATAGAACCCGCCAGAACCATGAGAAAGGTTGATACTTCTTCCTTTAAACGCAAAAGAAAACTCCACTGTATATTATAGTTTGATGAAAGTGATTAAGTTTATTCTATAATAAACTGGATATGTGGTGGTTTAAAAATAAAGTTCAGAGAGGAGGGCAAAACCTATTTTTAAATCCTAGCAAAGACAAAAAGAAGCACAAAATGTAAAACCAAAACTACATTAAGATGTTAGGCATGTTCTATATGAACTGAAGCCTGCAGCTGTGCCACTGTGGCATCCAATTCCCGCAGATCTCGGAAGCTAAGCAGGGCTGGTTAGTCCCCGCATGGGAGACCGTCTGGGACACGAGGTGCTGTAGGCTTGGGAGAAGGACCTGGCAACCCACTCCCAAAATATTGAAAACCCCATGAATAGCAGAGAAGCACTGACAATACTGTTTCACCTGTTGTATGCAGGGTCGCTATGAGTCAGACACCAACTCAATAGCACCTAACGACAGGACGATCGGACGCCACAGTGGTATGACTGCAAGCTAAGGAATATACAGTTCTCCCCATTTCACAGATAGGAAAATCAAGACTCCAAAAAGTTAAATAACTTCATCAATAGCTTTTAATGAGGGTAGGGATGGGACATGAATCCAAGAACATCCAACCCCAATCACCCTTCCTATGGTACCTCACGGCTTCACTTTTAATTTCCCTTTGATCGTTTACTACATGTCTCCCTCTCCTGTGGAATCAAACACAAGCCACAAGGCTGGAACAGAATAAAATATGAACACCTGTTTTCAAAATGTCTAATCTTCTCTGACAGATCTCTGATATTTCAACACTACAGCCTAGGAGAGGCTGGCTAACCTGCAAGGGCACGGTTCTAAACCTCTTTTCCAGGGGACCCAGTGGAACAAAGTTGGTCTATACTCTAAAACCAGACTGTAGCTGCCTCTCGTCATTACTGAAAGAGAGAGGGAGAGAGGGGTTGATGGGTACACGGACAGATGGGTTGGTGGGTGGATGGATGGATAAAATGTGCATTTATAAGTATATAACATTTCTAAAAGACTTCATAAGAAACTATCAATAGTTGTTGCCATTTGGGGGAGGCAACAGAATGGCTGGGACAAGGCAGTCAGGATCTGAGGCAGTGGAAGCTGCCTTTAATTCCACATTGTTTTGTACTTCCTAAATTAGAGCCACATGTAATACCTACTTTAAAAATAAATACCAATGTAAAACTAATTTTTATGCATCTTTGTTAAAGTATATATGAACGAGTAGGAGAATGGATAAATCCTAAAAATAATTTTTAAGTAAGTAAGTTTTGTGTTAAAAATTTGTTTGCCATTGATTTCTCTTTAAATCCTGGCACTAACTTCTACTTGTCTGCATAAGAACCTAACATAGTGTGTAACCAACTTAGCTCATGATCTATAACATTTGGTTATTTTAAGTCAACCATGTCGGTAACATGAGGGTGTTTTGCAAAATCAACTGGACTTCAAGGTCAGCTCACAAGAGTCTCCTCCAGAGCCTCTCTGCAAGAGCTGGCGTGAAGGACAACAGGGCTGATGCCCTGGCACAAGGTCCCACCCAGTTTTCTTTACGTGAGATGTGATTTCTCTCTGTGCTACAAACCTGGCTTATATACTCAGCCTCCAAACACTGCATGCTGGCCCCTGGGGAAAAGGATGAAAGGCTATGAGTAATCAGACCTGCCGAAGGAAAGCTAATGGGATAAATGACCTCCCCGGCCGCCATGCACAGCGTCTCCAGGAAGCAATGGAGCTAGCTGACTCTTGGCTGTAACGGGCGTATTGCTTTCCTTCCTATGGGTGTGGACATGAGGTGTGGTTGCTCCAGAGCTGGGCTCTTCAGATTCCCAAGGAGCTGTGTGCATTTCATAGCCTGAGAGGCGAGCATCATTCAACGAGATACCGTAGACCCCTAGAGCTTCCACGAGGTTAGCTGCTGTCAAGGACTTTACACTCCAATCCAACGTGTGAAATACAATTCAAAAAAGGCAGAGGCCGTCTCCGGACACCCAAAGTTTACAGAAAGTGTCAGGTTCTTTGCATGGATGGGGGTGGTGGCAAGGGTGAGGAGCTCCCTCCACTTCCCCTGAGTGTGGGGGGGAATTTTCAGCTGCTGGTGAAATGGTGGGACTATCGGAGAGGTGTGAGAAGTGGCCTTGTCAACTGTGGCACACAAGTCACAGTTCCAGTGCTTCTGGGGCTGTTTGACAATCACACTGTGCTCATCAAGTCAGAAAATGAAAACAGTTGACAATGGTGGCTCAATAGCACCACCTTGTGATAAACTTAGCCCCCTTCCCTGCGCATCCATGGGCCCCACCCTGGCCCAGTATTTCACTTCCTCTGCAGCTGCGTCCCAGCAGACAGTGCAGAAGGGGTCTGGATAAGACAGAGCACCCCACAGGCTGGCGCAGTAACCAAAGGCATCTTGGAGGAGGAGAATTTGAGATGGGTCCTAAAGGAGCAGGTACCCGGGCATCAAGGAGCACCGAGGATGTTTCGAATGAGAAGCATGATTGTGATCCTCCAAGAATGTGAGGCTGGGAGGTCAGTCTGGGCAAGTGAGGCCCCCTCCTTGGCTATGGTGGGCATTTCTGAGAGGAAGAGCATCAAAGAGCATCTCTGTGGCACCTTTGGACCAGCACCATGCAGAACCTCACACAGGCACGAGCTCATCCACCCTGAGGGAGGGAGTGACCATTACTACCTCACTGTACAGATCAAAAAAGGAAGTTCATGAAGGTCACACTGCCTCCCTGGAGTGACTCAGCCAACAAGTGACAGAGCCAGAATTTGAGCTGAGGTCCTCTGTCTGACTCCAGAGCGTGTGCCTGCTCTTTGTATGATTGTCCCTCACTAACTGGCAGGCCCCTGCTGCTGTTTGTGACAAAGATAAGTGTCATATATGGAATTGCCTGATTCCACCCTAAGTTATTGTCAACCCATCTGTCCGTGTAAAATGGAAGTTTCTCCTAAAGCCCTTCAGGTCTGCACACTGGACAACGGGTTGCCCTGCCTTTGAATGATTGGGAGAGAGCTATAGCAAGATGAGTGAGTGTGATGGTTAATTTTATGTGTGAACTTGACTAGGCTAAGGGATGCCCAGATAGCTGGTAAGATGTTGAGTCAGTGGACTGAGTAAATATGACCCTCACCAGTGTGGAAGTACAGCGTCCAATCCGCTGAGAACACAAAGAGACCCAGAGGTGGAGGAAGAATGAAATCTGCTCTGTCTGAGCTGGGACATCAACTTCCCCAGCCCTCAGGCACCAGAGCTCCTGGCTCTTGACCACTGGACTTGAAGCAGGACTCTGACCATCAGTTTTCCCTGTTCTCCAGCTTGCAGAAGGCAGATCGTGGTGTTTTTCAGCCTCTGCAATTGCAAGAGCCAATTCCTATACAGAGGGTGCCAAAAAGAATGTAGAGATCCCTTGGGAGGAACCCTTTCCAGGCTGCTATTTTAAGAACGTGTGGCGTGCTTGTTCTACTTCCTGTCTCACGTGCACCTTGGTAGACTTCAGTGGTGAGTGTATAAACTGCTCAAACGCCACAGCAGACGCAGCAGCAGGCCTGGCCTCGCGGGCCCTCCCAGGTCTTCCCTTGTACACGTCACACACAGGACCAGGTGGCTCAGACTCATCATGAATGCGCGCAATTGGTATGCATATTAGAGGTCCTGTTGCAAACGCCCGCCTCCACTGTCACTGTACTTCCACAAAGAATTCCAAACACCACCTCAAAACGGTCTTGCACTCCTTGAATAACATCCACGCTTCTGCCATTTTCTGTGTCCGGCCTGTCGCATGATGGTGCTAGCATTTCTGCGATTAACGCCATCTTTTGAGCAATCACATTACATGTTGCTACCATAATTCAATTGAACTTTGAAAAGTAATATATAACATCTCTTAAAATGTGTGTGTGTGTGTGTGTGTGTGTGTGTGTCTGTGTCTGTGTATCTCCCTGGTATATATTCTATTTCTCTGGAAAGCCCTGACTGAAACAGAAAGGTTGCATAGTCTGAAGACAAAATCTGGGTTCAGCCTCTTAGCTGCTCAAAGAGAAGGTGTCCAAAACTCAGTCCCTGATCTTTTTCTCAAATCTGCTCCTCTCATGCTGACCTTGTTGCTGCTAACTCTCCTTCTTGCTGATTGTCCCTGAGCCACACATTTCTCCTTGCTCTTCTTTGAACATAGGAAGTTCCCACCTCAGGACCTTTGCACTGGCCTTTGGCTCTGCCTAGAAATGCTTTGTCTCAGATATGCACATGGATTGCTCCCTCATCTGCTTCAAGTCTTGGCACAAATGTTACCATCTCAATGAGGCCAAACCCAGCCACCAGCATCCTCAATAGCATCCCCTAAACCTCTTTGCTTGCTGTTTGCCACCTTCTACAATGCGATATAACCATTCTGCTTTCTCTTACCAAAATATAAGTACCCTAAGTAATGGTAGCCTGCAGCCATAGCCCTGTGGCATCGGATCCCGTCAGATCTCAGAAGCTAAGCAGGGTCAGGCCTGGTTAGTACTTGGATGGGAGACCACCTGGGAACAACAGGTGCTGTAGGCTTGGGAGACAGACCTGGCAACCCACTCCCAAAAATCAATCCACCATTGAAAGCCTCATGAATAGCAGAGAAGTACTGACAATAGTGTTTTACCTGTTCTATGTAGGGTCACTATGAGTCAGATACCAACTCGATGGCACCTAACAACAACAGCAGCAAGTAATGCTAGAATCTAGGTAATAATGTAGTGTTCCCCACAAAACTTCTTTAACTCTGATGTATGTTTGAAATTTTTTGTAATAAAATGCTGGAGCAATGTTCCCAAAGGCTGTAATTTTCTCTGCTTGGTTCACTGCTGTATCCCAGGTGTCTTTGGCCACCTTCTGTAGCTGTAACAAAATACCTGTGACTAGGTAATTTATAAAGAGTACAAGTTATCTGGCTCACAATTCTGGCAGCTGGGAGGTCCCAGAGCAGGGTGCCAGCATCTGTTTGGCATCTCACGTTGCCTCCACACAATGAGGGCTTCGCAGGACAAAGCAGAGCAAGCATGCTAGCTCAGTCTTCTTCCTCTTCTAATGGGCCACTAATACCATCATGAGTGCCCCACCCTCGTGACCTCATCTAACCCTATCACCTCCCAGTGTCTCTCCTCCAAATACCATTAAGATAAGCATTTGTAGATTAAGTTCCTCACATGTGAACCTTTAAGGAACACACACAACCCGCATCATGGTTTAGATCCTAAATGTCACCCAAAAGCTCATGAGTTGAAAGGTCGTTCCCAATGAGACAGTGTTCAGAGAGGGGACCTTTGAGAGGTGACTGGTTCATGAGGGCTCTGACGTCATCAAGTGATTGATTCCATTGATGGACTCATAATTAAATGGGCTACTGGGAGGTGACGGGCATTTCAGAAGGTGGAGCCCAGCTGTGAGAAGTCAGTCCCCGAGGCTGTGCTCTGAAGGGCATATTTTGTCCCAGCCCTTGCATCTCTCTCTCTCCCCCTCTCTCCTTCCCAGCTGCCACAAGATGAGCACCTTTGCTCCGCCTCGTGCTCCCTGCCACGATGCTCTGCTTTTCCACGGCCTAAAAGCAATGGAGCCGGCCAGCCATGGACTGCATCCTCTGAAACCACGAGCTAGAATAAATCTCCCATCCTCTTTTTATTTTTATAGTAGCGAGGGGTTGAACCCAGGGCCTCACATATTTGCAAGCACTCTACCATGGAGCTACACCTCTGCCCCCCCCACACACACACTTTTTTTTTTTTTTTTTGAGACCGGGTATCACTAAGTTGTGCAGACTGCCTCTGGGCTTGACTTGTGATCCTTCCGCCTCCACCTCCTGAGATGCTGGGATTCCAGGCACAAGCCACCACACTTGGCAACAGTGGCAGAAATCTAATACATCATCGCACCATGTTTCTAGAAAAGGATCTGGCACATAGTAGGTGCACAAGGAATGTTACTGGATGAGGGAATGAATGAGTAAATAGTATTACTTGGGGCAGGTTGTTTCATCTCCCTAAATTTCTGTGTATCAATCGGAAAGTGGGCAAAATTGAGACCTTTTTCAGTAATTCAACAAGTAATTCAACAAGTATGTGAGCATCTGTTAAGTACTTGATGCTTGAACTAGAATGGGTGCAGAGCTCAAGTAGTGACGTCCAAGCTAATCTTAGAAAACAGCAGAAACTCCAAGGCTAGGCGGCTGCTGGAGTGGCCTTTTTCCTTCCCCCCATCCCTAACCACCTTCCAGCAGGTGACAGCGAATCCCTAAATGAGGGCTTGATCAACGGAGGCCAGGGTTGATATTGATACAGCACTGCAGTTTCCACAAATCACCCAGTGCTCATGGACACTGAAGATTAATCTTTACAAAAAAGGGCGAAAGGGGAGGTGAAAAAACCCAAGTCGATTTACTCTCCGATTATTCCCTTCTCCAGAAAGCACTGAAGAGTCAAAAGTTTAACTGATGTACATTAGACAGGGAGACAAATCCAGAAATATCACCCAATTACCCGGTCGCTTCTAGAAGGTATTTTTCATGATAGCAGGTGGGTTTGCTTTTCTAAATCAGGAAAGAGACAAGACACCACTAAAAGATGTTGCCTTGGCCCAGTGCACAAGAGCTAACCTCGCCAGACAAACTTACGCCGGGAAATGCGTCCTTGGTCTGCAGTGTGTCCTTGAAAACCCATTTCCACTGATTTCCTGGTTATTTTTATTTTACGCTGTATGTATCTTTAGAAATTATACTAACTGTTCCTTCCTGGAACAAGATGGACTTCTTTTCAGTGAAAATAAATAATAAATAAAAGTGTCTAGCCTCTCAGGCTTCCCACTTCCAGGCCGATGGATGTTGTTGTTGTTAGGTGCCATCAAGTCAGTATCTGACTCATAGCAACCCTACGTACAACAGGTGAAACACTATTGTTAGTGCTTCTGTGCTATTCATAAGGTTTTCAATGGCAGATTGATTGGGAGTGGGTTGCCAGGTCCTTCTCCCAAGCCTACAGCACCTGGTGTTCCCAGGCAGTCTCCCATTCAAGGACTAACCAGGCCCGACCCTGCTTAGCTTCTGAGATCTGATGGGTTGGACACCACAGTGTTCAATCTTGGTACTACTGACATTTGGGGCCAAAGGTCCTCTACCATGGGGCTGTCCTGTGCAGTATAGGAGGTCAGCTGCACCCTGTGCCCTATCCGCTAGGCACCAATAGCATCTACCCAACCCCACTCCCCTTCACAACCAAACCAAAAATGTCTCCACACATCACCAGATGTTCCAAGGGTAAAAATCACTTGCACATAGTAATGAGCAAATACCTCTGATAAATAAAAGGGGGAAATGATATTTGAAAAATCTTGCAGTCAGGCACAGTGGTGCCTGCCCATAATCCCAGCACCCGGGAGGCTGAGGCGGGAGAACCATGAATTTGAAGCCAGAGAGACCCAGTCTCAAAATAAAAAGCAAAACAGGGGCTGGCGGTATACTCGGTGGGAAAGCTCTTGTCTGGCGTGCACAAGGCCCTGGGATCAGCCCTTAATTCTGTAAACTCAGGGTTCCCAGGGCCCCCTGTTTCTCAACAGTTCAGCTTGATATCAAAGGTTGTAGGAGACATTTTGATTCTGAGTAAAAAAGAAAGAATGGGGGTGGAGGAGGGAAGGAAGGGAAATTTCTCTATAAACCTAAGGAATTCTGATTAAAAGTCACCTCTCATTTTAAGTGCAGAAAACGTCAGCAGAAACCCAAGATCAGCTGGAAGAAAAAACTCAGAAATTGGTCCAGGGGGATGAAATGATAACATGGAAATGAATACAAAAATATTTAAAATATTTAAATTATCTAACTCTCCATTTTTACTTCATGATGAGCTAAGGAGAAAAGATATCAGATTATTTTCAAGGCACAAAAAAGAACAACCTTTATAAAACTGAAATCACATTCCTGAACCCTCAACTTGCTCAGCATAAGGGAGCGCCAAGGCCCCCATGCGGATACCGTGCTGGCAACATCGTCCAAGCCCAGCGCACACTGCAGAATTTGCTTAACCTGGTTCGGATTTCTCATTTTTAATCAATTTTCACTTGTCCTCCAACTACTTCCAAAAAAAAAAAAAGAGCAAAGATCTACAGTCTCAGAAGGTTCTTTTATGACAAGAATTTTCTAGACTGCAGTAAGATGCCTTATTTAATTAACTACCAGGAAAAGAAGACAGAAGGTACTTCCGAGGAACTGACTCTGTGTAATGATATGCTGTACAGAACTAACATCGTGCTGGCTAAGACACACGGTCTCCGTCGTAGGAGGCAAAGCAGAAGCAGAACATGGCAGAAATGTATTCCAAGCTCTTGACTGAGCCCCGAAATCCACCCACCAGAGGAGGAGATGAAACTGAGAGGATTTGGCAGAATCACAGAATGCAGAAAAATATTTCCAAAGGGGACCTCATCAGATGCTGCAAGATCCATGTTTTGTCTAGAGGAAAAATATAGCACATTTCTTAGGGTTGTTTTTTTGCTTTGTTTTGTTTTAAACTTCGTGAGTGAGGAGTTCTTTGTTCTGCCAGGGCCCCAGAGGCATTCAGGGAAGAAAACTTGGAAGTAGGAACTGGAGAGAAATAACCTGCATACGAAAGGGAAAACACTTGGGGGGCCACACCAGAGAGGGGTGAAGGGCAGAGTTGGGGAGAGAATAGAAGGTCCCAGAACCCTGCACGTGCCAGAGCATTATCTCCTCCTGAAGCCCCACCATCTTCCAAAGAGTCCCATTATCTCCCAGGCTGTGGAGAGATTTCCTATGGACAATGCAGAGAGGCTAAGTTCTCCATGTGTGGGGTGAAACTGCCCTAGAATATGGGTACCAGGGCCAGAGACAGGGGACCCTGGGAAGAGGCCCTCCCCCAGTCTGCAGGAATTTGCCTGAGTGAACTTTGCCTTGATCTTTGAGGGGATCCCAGCTCTGGCTGGGGGTCATTGAACTTGGCTTCTGGCCTTGCCTTGGCCCCATGGGGCTGGCAGGCAGAGCATTTCTCTGTCACCTCTGGATGTGCTGGCCTTTGTGTGACGGTCTCGGTCCTACACAGCCCCTCTTGGGTCTTACCATTTGGTCCACCCTTGCCCGGTTCCCAACAGCCTACACCTGCCTCTCTCCTAAGGCAGAGCCCAGACTGGTGGCCCAGGCCCACGTGCCTGGCACAGGGCAGTGGGAAAGGAATCCTTCCCCAGATTAGGGCTCTACCAGGGCTCCTTCACCCCTCAGCTGAGATAACAACAGGTGCGTGTTCCATGCAAAGTCCAGCCTTCCTTTTAACCATTCTTCTAATTCCAAAAACAGTGTACTAAGTACCTACTGAGAGCCAGGGCTGGGATTTAGCTCAGTTGGTAGAGCGCTGCGCTGCAGTCTCTGAGGTCCCGAGTTCAATTCCCAGCACCACAAAAATGGGAGAAGGGCCTGGCAATCCACTCCCAAGGCAATCCCCAAACAGTCAGCCATTGAAAACCCTACGAGGGTCGCTATGAGTCGGATATGACTCAACGGCACCTAACAACAACAACAATAACTGAGAGCCAGGCCATCTGATACTGTCAGATCTCAGAAGGTAAGCAGTACTGGTTAGTCCTTGGATGGGAGACTGCCTGGGAACACCAGGTGCTGCAGGCCAGGGAAAAGGACCTGGCAACCCACTCCTGAAACAATCCACCACTGAAAACCCTATGAATAGCAGAGAAGCACTGACATAGCGTCAGGCACGGCGTAGTGCTGGCAAATGTTTCGTTCTGTTGTACACAGGGTTGCTATGACTCAGACCCAACTCGATGGCATCTAACAACAGCAACGAGAGGCACGCATTGGGTTGGATGAAGACTATTTAGTGATGAGCAAATCCCTTCCTCAGGGGACTTACAATCATAAAGATTTTGGGGTTTGGTTTGGTTTGTTTGTTTTTATACCAGGGGTTGAATCTATGCCCCCAGGCCCCTTTATTTATTTTTCAGAGAGTCTCACCAAGTTACACAGGCTACCTGTACCCTCGAACTCACAATCCTCCTGCCTCAGCCTCCCAAGTCCCTGGGCTGACAGGCATGCACCACAGCTCCCAGCACAACCATAAAACACTCAGGAAATCCCAAACCCACAGGTAGGGGATTCGGCTCCCATCCCTGATTTCAGTTGTCCTCCGCTATAACCACCACCACCAAAGACCATTTTCTAAGAGAAGCCACACATTCCGTACCATTCAGTCTCTTCTGAGATGGATGTGACATGGGCAGTAAACCAGGAACGAGGAACTCGCAGAAGTCCTTCCCTTCGATTGGGGGCAGCTATTACACCTTCCCATTGTGGGAGATGGACAGACAGGGCCTTCTGTTCAAATGACTCAGCACACTTTTGAGAGGCAGAGGAACAGAAGAACGTGGAGGCTGATGAAGGAGCCTGCACCTGCGGGCAGAGGTGGCCCACAGACTTCAGCTTAAGGGCACTGCCAGGGAGCTTTCACCAGACGCCAGTGGACAGGAATCCCAGTGGCCTTAGACCTCCCCGGTCCTCCCCACCCCTCTTCTCACATGTGCTTCCCAAGAATAACGAAGGATGAAAACATTCTGAGATAGGAAGGACTGACTGGAACAGCCCCCTCCCTCACCCCCCCCCCCGCCGCCCGTCAACACTCCAGCGCAGCAAGCCGCGTACCCCTGCGGGTAAACCCCAGGCCCAGCCCTTTCTGCATCCCTCGACTGCTATCCAAGTAGGACCTGGGCAGGTGGGATCCCTTGCCCTCAGGCAGCTTGAAGGATGCTGGCAAGGACTCCTAGGCTTCTCCTAGCCCTTGCTGTCTGTGTCAGCCATAAGCCTGCCTCCCATAACTGTCCTCTGACAACCGAGAACCAGCGCTCAGTGGGGCCGCTTCTCAAGGGCATCTGCTGGACTGATGCGCCCAAGCCTGGAGGCCACAGAGGTTCCCTGTTCCAATCTTCCTTCTAGGGAAACTGCTCTGGGAGCAGAGCTGCCTGGCGGCCTCCAGCTGCCATCCTTTTCGAGTCATCTTGGTGTTCATGCCAGGCAACCACCCAAAGGGCTTTTCCCAGCCAAACGCTGACCACAGCAAGAGCCCACACACGGGTTTTCTAAGAGATCTATCCAGCAGGCTGGGCTGCGTCCGGAATTCTCTGTTCTCCTGGTTGGAAGAGCCTCAGAGCTGAGCTGGAACCCAAGGCTCCTTCCTCCAACCCCACTTTCCCTCGTCCCATCCCCTTGCAGAGCGGTCAGACCTGCACAGCCTGAGGACTCGCCCTGCTCCCTCCCATGATCCCACACAGACCTTTCCTCCAATACACTTCTTGCACCACTAGCCGTGTAATGACGTTTGCTTCCCAGAAGACCTGAGCTCGCCCACTCACTACCTACAGATAATTATTACATTGTATCTTCTTCTGCCTTTTATGTCCTGCATTTCATTTACATTGTTGCCATTTTGCTTTCAATCACTATTTCACATGTCAACATATGGGCTGTCTCCTTGTACTCCATACATTTCATGTATATATCCCATTACATTCTATTGGATGGAAGTATCATAAATAACTGTAATGAGTCCCAGCTGGGCACTCGCCTGTAATTCCAGTGACTCAGGAGGCAGAGGCAGAAGGATTGTGAGTTGTAGGCCAGAGGCAGCCTGCATAACTTAGTGAGACTCTGACTCAAAATAAAAACTAGGAAATGGGCTGGGGTTGCAGCCCAAAAGGCATTTGCAAAGTATGTGCAAGGCCCTGAGTTCAAGCCCTAAATACCACCAAAAAAAAAAAAAAAATTAATTCTTCCCCTTTAGTTGGATATATAGGATCTAATTACTTCCCTAATTAATGATGTTATAATAATTCCTTGCATAAGAGCTTTGGTTACAGCAGCTTCATACCAGGAGAGGTGGACTTCACAGGGATCAAGGGAAAATATATTTCATGGGTTCTCACCCTGAATCTGTCACCTGCTAGCTACACAACCCTGAACAAGTCATTGAGTTTCTTGGGACTTCTGATTCCTTACCTATCCAATGGACATAATGTCAGACAAGGATCCTTTGTAAATACTAAATTCTATCCACAGCATCATTTTCAAAAGATTTTGATGACAGGTGCTTGTGAAGGAAAAAAAAAATTATGAAACTTGAGTAGTTAAAGAAGTTTAGGAGCTGTGCACTGTGGTACATGCCCGTAAACCCAATAACGCGGGCCAAGGCAGGGGGATCTCAAGTTTGAGGCCAAAGGCAGTGTGCAGAACTTAATGAGACTCTATCTCGAAATGAAAAATAAAAGGGAGTGGAGGTGCGGCTCAGTGGTAGAGCACTTAGTAGTAGGCACAGGGTTCAACACCCCTATACTGCCAAAAAAAATAAATAAATAAAGCGGTTTAGGACACCATGGTCTAAATGAAGTTATCAGGACTTACACAGGGGGAGCTGCTGGCGGAATTATCTTTATGAGAATACCACACGCCAGTGGCTTATGGACAGCAGAAACGCGTTTCCCACAGCTGCAGGGGCTGGAGTCCTCTGTGGAGGTGCAGGTGGAGCTAGTGTCTAGTGAGGCTGCTTCCTCATTGGTCTTTTCACTGTGCAGGCAGGCAAAGGTGCGCCGAGACAACTTTTAAAAGGGCTCTAATCCTATCCAGGAGGGCCCCACCCTCCTGACAAAATCACCTCCCAAAGGTCCCTCTGCAAATATCATGCCAGGGGACTAAGTTTGAACATGTGGGGGACACAAACATTCCCTCTCCCACAAACATAAAGCAGCGGCCAAGCTTATTTGCCCTTCACGTCCACGGATTCCTGAAGGCTGTGATCAGCTGAGCCATGAAGTTAGGTTCCTTCAGGCCTGAGTGCCCAAATCCAAAAACTCCCCAGGAAGGAGTGGACAAGCATGGCTTCTCTGTCCTCACACGCCACCATCTCTCCCAACATCTTCCAAAGCTAAGACCATTGCTCCGGGTGATTTGCTCGGCAGCGGTGAGAAGCTGAGCCCAGCCTGCACCACTTCACTGACACTGTATTTGAACTCAGACACCCTCTAGAAAAGGTAAATTTGGGAGCATCTTTGCTCAGCCCAATGGAAACCATTTCACTGTGGCTCTGAAATTCTTCTGCAAGAGCCAGATAGACCTGGTGGGTGTGGAGTATCAGCTCCACAGGAAACAAAACCCTGGCCCCTGCATCATTCCCAAAGCTTGGCACGATCCAGTGACTTCTATGACAGATAGCAAGTGTCTCCGGTTCTCAAATATGCTCGAAGCAAGGGACTGTACCAGTTAGTGCCAAAGTGCCCTGAGGAGCCACACCCGGGGAGAAACAAAAGACACCTGGATTTGCTGGGAAAATGGTGAAAATCACCTGAGACCACTTCATTTGTCTATGGCTACAATAATGCTGCATAACAAACAGCCCCAGACCTTCAGAGGCATGGGAAACACTCATAGGAAACAGCAAGCATTTACGATTGCTGCAGATGAGCTCTTAGCTCTTCAGGTTCCAGCTAGGCTCATTCTTATGACTGCAGGCAGCTGTGAGTTAGGAAAGCATCTCCACCCCCAGGGCCAGGCTCTCTCATATATCTGGGGCTTCCGCTGGGACAAAGGCATCCTCTGTGCTTGGCCACTCATCTTCCTGTAAGACACCTCATGCTTTCAGGTAGCGTGGCAAGGGTCCCAGAGAACAGGTGCACACACACAGTGGCTCTTAGATTTAGGCTCCGAAGTGGCCCAGGGTCACTGCCTCTGTGTTCTTTGGCCCAAATCAAGTTACAGGACCAACGCGGATTCAAGGAGGGAGGAAACAGGGTCTGTCTCATAAGGAGAGGAACTGCAACATCACATTGACAGGGTGCGGACACAGGCATAGAAATAATTGAGGCCTATTTGCAATTGGGGCTGGGATTTAGCTCAGTTGGTAGAGCACTGCTCTGTAGTCTCTGAGGTCCCGAGTTCAATTCCCAGCACTGCAAAATGGGAGAAGGACCTGTCAATCCACTCGCAAGGCAATCCCGGAACAACCAGCATTGAAAACCCTATGAGGGTCGCTATGAGTTGGACACGACAACAACATTTGCAATCAGCCTGCCCCACGGGGGGATCTGGACCACCTACTACCATCGCTGGTGGAGGAAGAGCTTTTGAGAGGAAGAGGTACAATAGAAGGTCGGACTGTGGGGACTCAGGGTGGGAGGCACCGATGAGAAGCCGACTGCCTGAAACATCTCCCACAGGGAAGCCTACAGATTGGACATTGAGGCCGACCCGCCATCAGGGGCCCCCCAGAGCTCAGGACCCGATCGCTAAGCTGTCCCAACACAACCCTCAACGCAGCTCTGGTAAAGTCCACCTCGGTCCACGACCACTTCTAGGACGTTGTCCCTGGGAAAAGGGGCTTCCTGAGCCCTGTCTACCACTGTGATCCCACGGGACAACAACACTGTCCCCAAGTCCACTTCCTGGGTCCCCCTGGCCTTTTTGTTAAGGAGCTGTTTAGGAAAGCCAAAGCAATTGGGTTTGAACAATAGTAATAAAAAGCAGCAACAGAACAGTCAGTTTCGCAAGTCAGCTTGAAATACATACAGTAAACAGCCCCACCAAAAGCAAAGCAGAAAGTGCTGAGAGCATTCCTGTCCCCTCGCTCGCCCTGAGGGAGACACCACAGGACACTGCAAGGGGAGGGCCGCACTCAGGGCGAAGTATCAGGAGCTGTGGACACTCCACACAGCCTTTCAGCCAGCAATTGTACCATCTCCTCTCCCTCGGCCCACTTCTCTACCAAGCCCACGCCCACTTAGCATCAAGAATAAAATATTCGGAAGGAGAAGGAAAAAAAACTCTTTAAATAAAAATAAAACATCCCTAGCATTTATTCACCTTCTTCATCTTCCTCTTTCTCCCATCCAAAAAAAAAAAAAAAAAAACACAAAACTCATTTATCATGTTGATTTTCTCATCTCTTCCACACATCACACGATTGGATAAATAAGTTCTGTGTTCAATCTTTTAGCAGGGGTTATTCAATTTACTCAAGCGAACTTGAATATTTCCCCCTGGTTTCCATGACAACCTCCCAGCACATTCAGTCTTCATATAAATGAGTTATTGCTTTTATGTTCTCATACCCTAAGACAATAGGGGAATTAACATAATGTGGTCATACAAAAAAAAACAATCAAAACAATCAAAATCCTCATATCCTCCCCAGAAACTCATAGATAGCATTCAGCGAGAAAGAACCAAAGAGAAATGAGGCCTTCACATCTGACAACACTGTTAACATTAGAGATTTCATTTCAGATGCATTTAAATGAGGCCAGACCATAATAGGATACAAAAAAAATAGAGAGACAGAAAATGAAACTGAAGGGGATATGGATGTAAAGGCAAATTCCCTTTCAGGACATGTATCCTCCCAAGATGACCATCCTACTCTGCCTCATTCCAGCCACACTAGCATTCCTGCCCTGGGACCTTTGCACGTGCCATTCCCTATGCCAAGAACAGTCTTCCCCTGTGGTTTTCCACATGTCTCCTTTGCTCAGCTAATTCCCATTCATACTCAGTTTCAGAGTGGCAAATTTCCTTCCAAGGAATAGCATGTTTTGCCATTTGTCAAGACTCGGTGGGATCCCCGAGTTAGCCACCCTCACAGCTGGCTGTATTCCTCCTCGTCCTAGGCTGAGTTTCCCAGAAGCAGATCCTAGGAGAAGGAATCAAAGGGAAGTGGCTTATTTGGCAAGTAACCCTTGGGAAACATGGGCACAACTGGGGAAAAGTGAGAGAGGAGAGGAGGAAGAGAACCTAGACCCTCTTGATTGGCAGGTTGCTACCACATTCCCCACTCCTCCATGCTGTATCTCCAGCTATTTACCTATTTTTTTAAGTAATTTTTGGTTGGATGTCAGAATTGTGAATTTTGCCTTAGTGGGAGGAGGATTTTGTTGTTACAGGACACTGTGCTTAGTGCTGAGGACATCTGTGGTACTGTCCCCCTCTTGCCGTGATTTCCATGGGCATGGAGGAAAGGAGAGACCATGTCAATACCGTGAATTCTCATTCTCTATGACAGAGTCAATAGAAAATGTCTTAAGTTGATACATCAAGAAACAGCTACGTAAGCATCTTCTGTGGGCTCACAGAGATAAATACCAGAAGACCTAAAAATGGAAACAGCATTTCCAGCAGTTGCCTATCAAAAGCAGGACTTGGGGAGAGGAGGAAGGAGAGAAGGGGCCTCGCTTTCATCAGAAACTCTTCTGTTCTTTTACTTTGTGCTATGCGCACGTTAACTGATTTTTTAAAATTCAAGAGATAAGAAAAAGTAGTGATGGTTATTTTTTAAACTATGTAATTAAACCTGGAAAAGATTCATTTTGCTAAGTAAAAAAAGGCAGTAGTTTACAAAACTAAACTCGTAGTATGATGGTAAGCATGTTTAATAAAAATGAAAAAGGAAGGAAAGATGATACGTGGGGGCAACTCTAAAGAAATGTTCCCATCAAACGACAGTGGGTGGATTTCCTTTCTTTTCTAGGTGTCCCACATTTTCAGCAATGTGACTCTCTTATTTTCATAATGAAAAGAAATAAATTCATTAGATATATGAAGTGAGAAGTGATTAAGTAAAAATGTCAGAAGGGTCTGTGAACAACCCCTTGGGTACTACAGGAGAAGGGTGTTCCAATTCCCTGAGCCTTCATCTCCTGTCCGCAGATTCTAGAAGAGTCAAGTCAGCCACGCCAGCAGATTTTGTTATAAAATCTTCCCAGAAAGAATTTAGTCTGTATCATTTCGATTCAACTCAGCCAGAACTTTTGTAAGCCTCCAGTGCATTCAGTTCTGAGTCAGAAATGCTCATTTGGACATGAAACAAACATTTATCCAGTACCTATGATCTGCCAGGTCTGGGGTTTAGCACAGTTGGTAGGGTGCTGCTCCTCACTTTCTGAGGACCCAGGTTCGATCCCCAGCAATGCAAAAATGGGAGAAGGATGTGGCAATCCACTCCCAAAACAATCAGCCATTGAAAAGCCTATGAGGGTCGCTATGAGTCAGACTCAACTGGACAGCACCTAACAACTATCTGCCAAACAAGATGTCAGGTGCTGGGGTCACAATGGTCAGTGAGACAGACAAAATGTCCATCCGTCTGGACCCATAGGCTGGTGACAAGGTATGTTTTATGAGGTGTTTGATTTAAGAAGGAAATGGGGCATGGGAGGAGGTAAGTCACCCAGAGGACTTCCAGGAAGAGGCCACATCTAAGCCCAGACTCAAGGATGAGCAAGAGTAAACCAGGCTAACGTGGGAGAAATAGAATATGCAAACACTCAGAGACAGGAGGAAGACAGGATGGCATACCAGAGGCCCCACGATCACAAGAGTCCACCCTAGAAGGTCACTCCCTTGGGGCTCCAGGCTCGTTGGCCTGAACTCAGATCCCAGCCCTGCTCTGGGACCTCAGTTCAGGGGCTCTGCCTCACCATGTCTCAGTCTCTATATCTGTAAGATGGCATGGTACTAGGGCACAGTAGCATATGCCTGCAGTCCTAGCAACTTGGGAAACTGAGGCAAGAAGATGCAAGGCCAGAGGCAACCTGCACAACTTAATGAAACAGTGTCAAAAATAACTTTTTAAAAAGGGGGGCTGGGGGTGCAGCTCAGTGTTGGAACATTTGCCTAGCCCTGGGTTCAACCTTCAGAACTTCCAAAAAACAAAAAAATTAAAAGAAGAATGTGTGTTTTGTTATTGTTTCACAACAGCCTGTTATAATGACTTTTGTTTTTGTGGAGCCAATAAGAGTTTATCTCCCAGTTATTCAATGCAAGTGACTTAACCCAGCTAAAATTATTCAAAATCGACCTTGAAATCAAGAACAAATTGACTATAGCAGTCCAGTCTGTGATTGGCAAATGCAAGCTAAATGCCCCAGGCAGCATTAAAGCCTTCCATGTTGACAGGAAGAGTCAATGTGCATCTTGGAAAATTCTGAGAGAAAAAAAAAAATGAAAGGTCACCACATTTGTATGCAGAATGGATTTTCCTGAGACCATTACAAATGGACTGCCTAAACAGCATGACAGCTCCCAGGGGGTTCTGGAGGGAGGGACACCACCCCCAACCTGTGCTCATCCAAGCCCACATCCAGGCATCCAAAGGTCCTGCCTGCCTGTTCTCCTGTTGACATGCCACCATCAGCCTGCAGTGCTCCGGGGAGCCACCAGCTGGGGGCACCAGATTACAGCCAGCCCCTCGGTCCTGGGGTTGACCAAGCAGGGAAGAGGAGGAGGAATACTTCAGTAAGATGTGCCCAAACATTTCTGCAGGGAAAGAGACTTGTGCCAAAGCAGGAAGACCAAAAGCCCAAGCCTAGTCCAGAAGATGCCTGCAGCTGTAGCCCTGTGTCCTCCGATCCCATCAGATCTCAGAAGCTAAGCAGGGTTGGGCTTGGTTAGTCCTTGGATGGGAGACCGCCCGGGAACACCAGGTGCTGTAGGTTTGGGAGATGGACCCGGCAACCCATGCCCCAAAATCAATCCGCCATTGAAAACCCTATGAACAGCAGAGAAGCACTGACAATAGTGTTTTGCCTGTTGTACATAGGGTCGCTACGAGTCAGAATTGATGGCACCTAACAACAACAAAGTTGAGAAGAGAAGAGATGAATCATGAAGAGGAACGAGACTGGCTCAGACAAACCCAGGCTGGGTCCAGCAGAATAGGTGAGGACCACTGCCCTGAGCACCATTAGAACACCCGTGCAGCTTGGGTTCACCCTAAGGATGGTATTAATATTAATAAAAGCAGCTAATGTTTACCAGGGCTGGGATTTAGCTCAGTTGGTAGAGTGCTGTGCTGCAGTCTCTGAGGTCCTGAGTTCAATTCCCAGCACCGCAAAAAATGGGAGAAGGATCTGGCAATCCACTCCCAAGGCAATCCCGAAACAGTCAGCCATTGAAAACCCTATGAGGGTCGCTATGGGTCGGATACCGACTCGACGGCACCTAACAACAACAACGTTTACCAGGGGCTGGGATTTAGCTCAGTTGGTAGAGCGCTGCTCTGCAGTCTCCGAGGTCCCGAGTTCAATTCTCAGCACCTCAAAATGGGAGAAGGATGTGGCAACCCACTCCCAAGGCAATTCTGAAACAGTCAGCCATTAAAAACCCTATGAGGGTCGCTATGAGTCAGACTCGACTAGATGCCACCTAACAACAACAACAACAACATTCACCAGGTGCCCTCAAGAGGCAAGCGCTGTGCTACACTCTTACCTGTGTCCTCTAACTTCAACCTCACTGTGCTCTGTGATGTGGGACTGGTTTCACTCCCATTTCATAGAGGAGACAACTGAGGCCCAGAGATGGGTCTTCGGGGTCACTGAATAATTATGAAAACCCAGAAATCAGCAGCTACAGAGCTCCAGACCTCATTTATTACAGGCAGGAAGCTCCAGCTTGTGTTCTCTTAACTCCAAGTTCATTCTCAACATAAGCTAGCCATTTCTAATCCAATTTTTCACCTAAGGAAATTAGTGCCCATAAAAGTAAGAATCATAAAGGAATTCATTGAAACCAGGTATACAGGAGCAGAATACACAAATATACCCAGAGAGAATGAACATGGGATAGACTGGAGAGTGTCTTTATTCCACAAATATTTACTCTCTCTGTATGCCCTCTACCAGGGGAAGAATATCACTCCTGCCCCATTAGTGTCTGGTTTGTTTCTCCCGATGGAACCAGGGCAGAAATGACAGCTTAACAGTTCCCAGCTCAGCCCTTTAAAAGCATTAGACACTTCAGCCAGGCGCCACAGCTCACACCTATAATCCCAGCTACTCAGGAGTCTGAGGTAGGAAGGTGGCAAGTTTGAGACCACAGGCAGCCTGTGCAACTCAGCAAGACCCTGTCTCAAAGTTTTTTAAAAATTTTGGTAAGGGGCTGGGGATGCAGCTCAGTGGTTGAGTGCTTGCCTAGCAAGCATGAGGCCCTAGGTTCGATCCCTCAGTATTTAAAAAAAAAAAAAATCACTGCTATGGAAGCCCCCAACCTTCAATATAAAACCACTGTTTCTCCTGTCTGGGCCTCAGAAAAAAATTCAAAAGTCAGACCTTGAACTTGACCTATAACTTAGTCCCCCCAGCCAAACCACAGATCTATGATCAAGACAAAAATGCTTACTTCTACAACCCACTGCGATTTCATGGTTGCTTGTTACACAGCTATGGCTTACTGATACATTTCCACATTGTTATATGCACATATTATACATGCACATATTATACAGGATACATATCTGTGAATGTGTTACATAGAGGTATAAAATACTGAAATTGTACCTCTTTATAGGGGAGACAGTATGGGACAATGGTGTAGGATTTGGAAAAAGAACTAAGCTTCCCTTCTCTGATACTGGCTGTGCATTTAGAGGGAAATTATTTGACCTCTCTGAGGACACTTTGTCCTTTGCAACATGGAAATAAAAAGTGTCTGTCTCATAGGATTACTGTGAGATTTACATGAAATAATATACATGATGTATTTAGCATCGCGTATAACAAACACACTCATTATTCGCTCATCAAATATTTACTACATTTTCCAGGCCCTCTTCCTAATGCTTAGAATACAGTTACTAGCTATGGAAAATGGAAGAAAGAAAGCCAGTGGCCAGAGAGAGGAAGGGAAGAATCCTAGGTGAGGTGTTTGTGCAGTTCCTGGCGCATACTAAGTGCTTGGTAAGTGGCAGTCAGTTTTATCCTCTGAATTATTAACATACAGGAGTGAGTCAGGTGGTAACAGGAAGAAGAGCAGTCTCTCTGCCCTGCAGCCGACCTGTCCTTGGAACCCTTGGCAAACCCAGCAACAGATCAAAGTCCTCCAGGGGGCGGGCACTGCTGCAGGTGCTCTGAGCTGCCGCTGTCCCCCCCACTCCACCGCAGGGCTGCGGCAGACAGGCCAGCTGCCCTTTGGGGACCCCAGCTCTGCTTCTCCACGAGAAAGGGAAATTTCTGGAGCTTGACCCATGCTCCAGACCCACTGATCAGATCAAACACATGCTGCCGCTGCCGGGGGAGCTGGCGAGCTGCTCCGAAGCCTAAGGGCAAGGTCAGCTGACCACCACGCCCCCTGCAGGTGTCAGGGAGCCGGCCGGCCTCCCAGGATGTTATAGGTAAAGACACGCACGTGCCCTGGCTAGAAGCTCTTAACGCCCAGCCCTGCAGCCACCTCTTGGTTTTCCGTCCTAATTGACACGGTTCTGCTTCTCCTCAGAAACAGCCACGGGGGACGACCTCACAGCACAGTCGAGCATGCGGTCTTTGGAGGGGAATATGGCTTTGCATCCTGACTCCATCACTCACCAGGGGTGACCTTGTGCCGGACACTCAGCCGCCATGCTGGAAGGATTAAATGAGGTAACTGTGCACATCTTGCGTGTAAAACACCTCTAAGGGGAGGGCTTAGCACCGCTTCTGAGTACTGAACTCAGCTGACAAAAAAGGACACCCAGGCCACAGCAGGGAAAGTGATTTCCCCCATGTCAGAGGGGCACCCTGACCTGGGCACAAAACCTTGGGATTTTTTCCCTCTATTACACCACGCCTGACTGATCTGTTCTGCAAATGAACTTCAGAAATTCTCTAAGGGTGGATGTTGATCCACTGGAAGTATGCTGACTCAACTCAAGGGCCCAATAGAAAAATATTTTTGGAACAAGGGAAACCTGACCGTGACCTTGAGCACTACAAATAAGTCATTATAGGTGAACTTGGGCCCGGGGTTTGGTCCCTGTGTCAATAGTGATCAACACACAGTATGAACACAGAGAAGATGAGAAAAAATATGCCACAAACTCAGATGCCTAAAGTCTGGATTATACTGGGTTGACCGTCCACCCCTGCCTGAGCAAAGTCCCACATGCCAGAAAACTGCTCATTCCTGGGCAAACCAAGGCAGGCTGTAACATAACTGAGGGAGGGAGGAAGAAGCCATGCCTGTCTCTGTGTTTTCTAGAAAGCTGTGCCTGTCTCTGATTTCAGACAGTGGATAAAAGCCTCACTTGGTCCACTCCCCTCCTCCATGACAGGTGGTAATCTGGGGGACCTTGAGCAGGATTACCCAACCTTCCTATGCCTCAGTTTCTTCACCTGTAGAAACAGAGAGAACAGCAGACCTAACCCCAGGGTTAAACAAACTGTGTTGGTTTGCATGTAGTACTTTTTTTAAGCAGTGAACGCTGTGTTCTGTTCTAGAGGGGAACCTTGGCGTTTGCATTTCTCATCTCTTTTTTTTTAAGACTTATGCACACTGCTGTGCATCCATCACCTCTATTCTTCCATCAACTGCAGAGCAGCATTCCCCGGGGGACATCCACTGTTCTCACTTATCTCTTCCCCCTCTGATGGACACCCTCCTTGCCTCCCATTCTCTACTATGACTAAACTACCCCATTAAACATCCCTGAGCAAAACTTTCTGTAGGGCATAAACCCGGGAGAATTTCTGCTACTCAGACTTTAATGCACATGTGAAAAGGCAGGTTCTCATTGAAGAAGACTGAAAGGAGAACTAAGAATTAGCCTTTTTTTTTTTTTTTTGGTATGGGGAGTCGAACCCAGGACCTCACCCATGCTAGGCAAGTGCTCTACCACTGAACTACACCTCCAGCCCCATTTTTAATTTTTTATTTTGAGTCAGGGTCTTGCTAAGTTGTGCAGGTTGCCTCTGGCCTCAAATTCACAATCCTCCTCCTTCAGCCTCCTGACTCACTGGGATTCCAGACGTGGACCATGCAACTGCCTAAAAACTTGCATTCCTAACAAGCATTCTGGGAGAAGGACCTGGCAATCCACTCCCAAGGCAATCCTGAAACAGTCAGGCATTGAAAACCCTATGAGGGTCGCTATGAGTCACATACTGACTCGACGGCACTTAACAACAGTAACAACTACAAGCATCCAGGTGACGCTGATGCTGCCGCTGGTGATCTGTGTGCAGATTTCGTTTGTTTTAGTATCACAGCTCTCTACAATGGCTGCATCAGTTGATACTCCAAGGACATACCTTTGAAAGAGGCCAAACCCTTCTGACCTTAATGACAGGCGGCAGATTTGGATGTCAGCCAGGCACAGTGGCGAACACCCGCATCTCAACAGCTCAGGACACTGGGGCAGGAAGATCACAGGTTGGAGGCCAGAGGTAGCCTGCATAACTTGGCGAGACCCTGACTCAAAATTTTAAAATGGGCTAGGGGTGGGGTGCAATAGTACTGTACTCCCCGAGCATGTGCAAGACCTTGGTTTAACTCCCCAGTACCAAAAGAAAAAAGAAAAAAGAAAAAAAAGAAAGAAAGCAAATCCTGCCTCTTAACACCTTGCTCCTCCACAGAGCTGCTTTTGAGAGAACAGAAACGCATCCTTACTTTACAAGAGTGAGTTCACTTTACTGATCGTTCTCCATCTCCCCGGCCCCACCCCACCCCATCCTCCCCATTCCATACCCCCCAGCCCACTCTACTTTTTAATCCTTGCTAGAACCATCCATTACCCAACCAAGTGTTGACTTCGAATGATATATGAACCAGTTGACATTTCAAATATTCCAGCCACGACAGAGAATTCTGCTCACAGCCCAGTCTGATACACATCTTCCCCATCTCCCTCCTTATGCATTCAGGGCAATAACTGTCCCCTCCAGCCCGTCCCCTCCTCCGCCCCAACATTAATTTCCCTAGATTCATTTTTCATGCCTCTGAATTCTGCCTTTTCAAAGCAGAATGTGTTTCTGGAGCTGTTGCGCATACCTCTCTGGCCCTCATGAATATTTCAGATGCAATAGTGATATGATCGCTCAACCTTACAGGCACGGAGGCTTTATCTTATTTATCTTACCAAGCCGCTTCTGGTCCTGGGATTAAGTCCAAAACATCCTCTGAGAGTTTGTTTAGGTTGTTTTCCCCCAGGCTGCTGCTGCCTTGTATGTAAATTATAAGCACCAGCCTCCCCTGCCCCCTCATCTCTGGCACAGGCCTGGCCCAAGAATGCTCGCCTGAGCCAGCCCTTCTCTGGGAGATGCGAGCCCGGCTCCTCTCTGAGCCAACTAGCAGGCCTCCTGTGGGGTCGCCACCATGGCATAAATCTCCCCGGACTTCCACCCCAGCCCGTCCCACGGAAGCACAAAAGTAACTCAAGTGTGACCTTGGGAAGGGCGTTCGGCCACTCTGGGGCCAGGTCTCCCATCTACACACAAGAGGACTGGATGCCATGACCCCAAATCCCCTGAGCTCTAAAACTCCTCAAGATGTAAGGGGACAAGGAGAACACAGGGTTCCTTAAACCTGAGCTGTACCAGTAACTGGGTGGCCCTTAGCAAACCACGCCCCTGCCAGCCAGCTGCCTGGCCTGTTAAATACCTTTGGTTATAACAGCCGCCTCTTGGGGCTGCGGCAGGTGACCAGGTACCTGATTTGGCTGGCCTGGGCCTGAGAAGGTTCCAGGGACAGAGAAACTTCAGTGCCCAAAGTAGGAAATTGGTCACCCAAGGATCTAGTGAGAATTCGAGGTGGACAGGGCTTGTTGAGCCAGATCATGCCGACCCAGATGATAACGTAAATATAAACAGGCAGAGGTAACAGGGACGCTGACGGCACTCGCGCCCCCTCCTGACACGCTGAACCCTGGCTGTGTAACCACCCGCATGCCCACAGCCTGTTATCTTACATAACCTCCCGGATGTGCATCCTCTGTGACTATGACATGGCTGGACCATAAGCTGGCGGTCGGCCACTATTGTGTAAAAGCCGTCACAGCCCCTCCGTTGGCACTGCTGGGGCAGAGAGGCATACCCAGGAGGTGACAAGACCCACGGGACAGATGGGCAGCAGCCAGGAGGACTGGGGGGCATGGAGAGACAACCAGGCATGCAGAGGGCAGTAGCCCGGGGCAGTGGCACCACGGAGGGAACTGAGAGGAATGCCCTGGAATAAAGCCTGTCACCCCTGCCTTTGGCTCCTCAAGCACGTCTTGGTTTCTCTGTGGGCCCCAAGTGTCCTCCCCAGCAAGTTGCCCAGCTCAGGTCCCACAGGGCGACATGTGAAAAGCTTAGCGCGCTGATGCAAGTGGAAAGCACTAATTACCACCGCTATTGTTAACTACTCTGAGTGTGGCTGTAGGGAGATTTTTTCACCTCTGTTTTTTTTCAAGGATTTTAGTATTTCTTTTCACCAACACAGGCTGGGATTTAGCTCAGTGGGTAGAGCGCTGCGCTGCAGTCTATGAGGCCCTGAGTTCAATTCCCAGCACCGCAAAAATGGGAGAAGGGCCTGGCAATCCACTCCTAAGGCAATCCCGAAGCACTCAGCCATTGAAAACCCTATGAGGGTCGCTATGAGTCAGATACCGACTCGACGGCACCTAACAACAACAACAACATTTCACCAACACAACGTAAGCCCGTGATAAAAACGGCTTGAAAGAGAAAGCGAAGGTCTCTTGCTCCAGCCCCTCTCCCTGAAGGCAGGTGGTTTTGCCCTTTTTAGCGTCTGATCCTTTTAGGCTGGCCCTGCCACACTCTAGCCTGAGGACCAGCTCCTTGGGGGCAGAGTAGCACCCCAGTTTGACAACTCTATGTCCTGGGCACTGAGGGTTGAACAGGAAGTGGGGCGGCTCCCATAGGCGTCTCCACTGGCACAGTAGTTGTCCAGTGCCAGGGTGTGGGCAGGTGGAAGAGCAGCTATGCCCTGCTGTGGAAGCGTCTGACACTGGAGAATGTCCCTGAATGCCAGCCCTGTGTGTGAGGGCCCCCTACCCGACCACACAGAAGAAGAAACCCTGCACACCAGAAGAGGAGCTGGGCATCTGGACCTCTTACCAAAGTTACAGCCACACCTCCCTGGATACCTGTGTTGCATCGGGGTCTCCCTGGCAACACTGTCTGGGGTCATGGTCAGCTGGGCAACAGGAAGGAAAGTCCATTTGGAGAGGGAGGAATCAGCCCCACAGGTGGACGCAGTCAGCTCCAGGGCACCATCACCTCCTGGCTGAAGCCTGGTGGCAGGGGTGTCCAAGCAAGTAATGTCCTAGAGAGAAAGGAGATCCTACACCAGCCACTGGGTTGTGATTTAGCTCAGTGGGTAAAGCACTGCTCTTCAGTCTCTGAGGTCCCGGGTTCAATTCCCAGCACCACAAAAGTGGAGGAAGGATGTGGCAATCCACTCCCAAGGCAATCCCGGGACAATCAGCCACTGAAAACCCCTATGAGGGTTGCTATGAGTTGGACACGACTCGATGGCACCTAACATACCAGCTACTGACTGTCCTGCCTGCTGGAGACCATCAGTTCCCATCATCCCCACTGACAGGTGAGAGTCTGGTTCGCAGTCTTGTCAGCTGGCGTGGCTTGTTGGACATGGCTGAAGCTGCTACCTACCAAACCCAGGTGAGGTGAGAACAAAGCACTGCTAGAGAAAAGGAGCCTCTCCATCACCTTGAAGGGACAAAGAGAAGAGGGGTTGTTCCCTATCCCTATGGTGCTGCCCCAACCAAATCAGAGAGGTGCATAGTGTGGCAGAAAATCCTGAGGTGCAGAGACCAGACAGAATAGGAGCCTGGATTTGGCTTCTCACTTCCAGCCCATTAATTTTGTTTGGTTGCAAGCAACAGAAATCTTAAACAACAGTTAAAAGAGGGGAACTCATACCCTCAAAGAAATAGCATCTTCACCCCGGAGGGTCGGGTCGGAGCATCTCATACCCCATAGTGGTAGTTCTCCAGCCTAGCCACAGGATGTTAACCAAAGACCCTTTTAAAAGCCACTGATGCTCAGACCTCACCTTCACAAATCAGGATGTAACTGGCCTGGGTGGGGCTGCCTGTCTCATTTCAAAGCTCCCCAAGGTGATTCTCATATGAGGCTGACCATGAGAGCCATTGTTCCATGCAGGGTCCACAAACAAGCACTACAGGCATTAGCATCTCAGGGGAGCCCGCTAGCAACGCAGAATCTCAAAACTACCCCAAGACCTTCGGAGTCAGAATCTGCACTTGAACGGGACACTCAGCCTAGCCTCTCATCTGCAATGTCTGGCAATGCTTTTTGCTCAAGCTCCATCTTTCATAAGCTGGGTACAGTTCGGCTAACAATACAGGTAGAATCATCCTCAGTGAGTCATCTATGTCCTGCCAAAAAATATGAAGACTAATGCTCAGAGTCCTAAGCAGATGCAAGGTGAGCAGCACAGGTGCGGAGGGCCAGGGAATGAGCGGGCAGGAGCTACTCCCCATCCCTGGGGATCTCTCCTGAAGGTGCAGATCCCCACAGGGCAATGCCTTGGCCACAGGGTGATGGACTATGGCTTGGTCACAGCCTGTTAGAGGACAAAGGAGTGGGGACTTGGGTTTGGTGGTCCACCAGACCCACGGGTAGGAGACAGGCTGTTCCTGAAAGGAGCAGAGAGCAGGCAGGGAAAAACTACAAAGGTTCAGCACAGCGACCTTGGACAATTTCAGAGAGGGTGATGCCAGCAACCACTTATTAAGTGCCTACTGTATGCCAGGTAGTGGACCAAGGCCTTCAATTAGCTCATGCAAACGTCCTAATGGGCTACGGCTTAGCTCAGCTGGTAGAGTCCTTGCTCTGCACCCTGAGACCTTGGGTTTGATCCCCAGCACTGCAAAAACGGGAAAAGGACTTGGCAGCCTACTCTTGAAACAATCAGGCATCAAAAATCCTATGAATGGCAAAGAAGCATTGACATAGTGCCAGGAATGGCACAGTGTTGGGGAGTGTTTTATTCTGTTGTACACAGGGTCACTATGAGGCGGACCCAACTCAATGGCACCTAACAACAACAAATCTCCCTAATAATCCATGAAGCAGAGGTTACTATTACTACTATGTTATCACTGCTACAATGGCCACTACTATTTCATATTTCTCATGTTTAGAACATCTGGTTCTCAAACTAGCGTGAATCAGAATCATCTGGAAGGGTTGTGGACTTGCAGATTTCTGGGCCCCACCCTCAGAGTCTCTAATTCAGTAAGTCTAGGGCAAAGCCTGAGAATCTGTACTTGCAACAAGTTCTGAGAGGATGCTCATGTTGTCTGCCTAGTCACATATGTTGGGAACCAGGATTTAGCCCTGGAGGCCAGGAACAGGCAAAAATGGCCATGTTAATGACTCTTCAAAAGTCAGTCCAGAAATTACTGTACATGCCCCAGTACTGCTAACATCAAATACCAGGCAAGTCCCCATCTTCACAACAATAAACATCTCTACCTCAGGCTGGAGAAGCTGGACATTATGAAGAACATGGCATCATGATTGGAGGAAGACTCATTAACAACCTGTGTTATGCAGATGACACAACTCTACTTGCTGAAAGTGAAGAGGATTTGAAACACTGACTCATGAAGATCAAAGAACACAGCCTTCAGTATGGGTTGTGACTAAATACCAACAAAACAAAAATCCTTACAACTGAGTTAGTATGTGACTTCACAATAAATGGAGAAAAGATTGAGGTTGTCCATGATTTTGCTTTGCTTCATTCTCAAATCAACTCCTGTGGAAGCAGGAGTCGAGAAATCAAAAGACGCATTGCTTTGGGAAAAGCTGTGGCAAAAGACGTCTTTAAAGTATCGAAAAGTAAAGATGTCACATTGAAGACAAAGGTACATGTGACTCACACCATGGTATTTTCAGTCACATCATATGGTGTGAAAGCTGGACATTGAACAAGGGAGACAGGAGAAGAATTGATGCTTTTGAATTGTGGTTCTGGAGAGGAATATTGCATATGCCATGCACTGCCAAAATAACCAACAGATCTGCCCTAGAAGAAGTGCAACAAGAGTGCTCCTTGGAAGCAAGAATGGCCAGACTGTGTCTTACATATTTTGGACATGTAGTCAGGAGAGATCAATCCCTGGAGAAGGACATGATGTTTGGAAGAGTGACAGGTCAATAAAAAAAAGGAAAGCCCTCCACTGGATGGAGTGACACAGTGTCTACAACAATGAGCTTAAATGTAAATAAGATTATGTGCCTGGCACAGAATTGAGGAGTGTTTTGTTCTGCTGTACAGAGGGTCACTGTGAGTCGGACCCTACTCAATGTCACCTAATAACAATTCTTTGAAATTCATAGAATCGGAAGAGTCATTTTCCTCAGCCATACAAACTGGTTGGGAGGGTGACAATGTCCCTAAGACAGAGAAACTGAAAAAAAATTAATACCAGAACTCTGACTTTTTTTTTTTTTTTAAGAGTCTTGCTATACAGCCCAGGCTGGACTCAAACTCTCAACCTTCCTGCCTCAGCATCCTAAGTGCTGGATTATAGGTATGCACCACCACGCCAGCAAGAGCCTTGCCTTTCTTCTGCAATGTATATCAATTCTTTTTGCTCAAGTTCAGTATTTCATAAGCAGGGCACAGTTCAGCTAACTATACTGGTACAGTTATCCTCAATGAGTCATTGATATCCTGCCAAAAATGTAAAGAATAATGCTTAGGGAAATCAGTCTGCCCAGAGTCAAATCAAAGATCTGCCATGACCTGGCTGTGGTCATTAGGCAACATGGCTTAACCTCTTTGTTTTGGTCCTTGATATCTTCATCTATAAATTGGGAACTTATAGTGATACCTAACCTATAGGTTACTGAGAGACTGCATGAACTAACATGTGAAACTCTTAGCAAGACACCTGAAATATCTTAAGTTCCCAATAAATTTGTTTATTATTAGTAGCAGTAGTGATAATGTTGTTGTTGTTGTTGTTGTTAGGTGCCATCGAGTCAAGTCCAACTCATAGCGACCCTCATAGGGTTTTCGATGACTATTTCGGGATTACCTTGGGAGTGGATTGCCAGGTCCTTCTCCCATTTTTGCGGTGCTGGGAATTGAACTCGGGACCTCAGAGACTGCAACACAGTGCTCTACCAACTGAGCTAAATCCCAGCCCCAGTGATAATGTTAGTGGTATTAAAATATTGCTGGCAATACTGGAACTAACTGGATCTCTCTCAAGAATTGCAACCATAGTTCTGACATCTGGCACCCCCATGCCACTGGCAGGACTGTAATCAGGTATGATTTTTCTGGAAAGTCATATATGTCTGTAGCTGTTGTTATAGACATACACAACTTTTAATTGGAGAGATTTTATGTTAGTATTTTTAAATACATGTGTATATTTTCATATAGACTGTGAACTCAGCTATGTAAACATGGAAGACAAAGAACAGGAATAACCTGAGTCTTCTGTTCTGGGACTTAGGATGGGACTTCTAATGGCTTTGCATATTTTTCTAGATTTTCCTCAGTAGCCACCTTTACCATCAGGGAGGGCTGGAGAGAATCTGGTGCCAGAGATTGTGGAAAACTAGATCATTAACCTAGAGAATGTAAGGTCCCAACCTCCATGGCCTGTGACCAGCAGGTAAACAACCCTTAAGAGAACTAGATGACACACCCACCTCAGAGAATCTTGAGCAACTAGATGGGCCACAAAACTCAGGAAGAGAACCATCTCAAGTGGTAGTGCCCAAGGTGAAAAACCACCAGGCACCAAGAAATCTGAGGCGAGAATTCAGCAGGATTGCATCAGCCAGTTCCCCTTTTTCAGAAGCTACTTCTTCCTCCTATACTCATCCCCCCGATACCCAAAGGACCCTTTAAGAATAACCTCTGCTCAGCTGGCAGTTCTTCCTTTAAGTAGGATCAGCCCACCTTCACTGAGGTGCTTATAATAAAAGCCTTGTGCTTCACATACAACCTAGTGTGATGGTGTGACCTCTCTCCGCTCAGACCTAACATATGGTGCAAAAACCCAGGAGGTTGTGGGCAGTGACCACAGCCTCTCAGGCTGAATTGACTGAGATCTCACATCACCAGACATGGGGACTTCACCCTTCCTTGCTCAAATCTGCTAAACTAGGTAAATTTATATTCTTTTCTCATTGGGTCAAGTTTGCTTCTTCATCTCTCTCATTCTACTCTGGGACACTCTGTAAGCCGGGACCAGGTCACTTCCAAAATCCAGTACTGGTCAGAGTGCTCTTTCCCTGAGGCTTAGCCAGGCTTTTCTTCTCAGGACCCATCCCACTCAGGTCCACCTGACTGTAATGGACCCCACTCAGGGACACCCACTGTGGTGACCCCTCCTCATTCCTTCTTCCTTCTTCTGGCACTGGGCACTGAGGACAAGTTGGAGAAGTATCAAAGCTTCCCATTGCAGACAATTCTCAATCATCTATCTCACGGACTACTCCATTTGGCTGTCTCCTAAAACACATTCATCCCTTGGGCTTGGCCCAGGATTTGAGACCTAAACATCTTATTTTTTATTGTAATACTGCTTGGCCCTGATATATATTGGGCAATAATTACTGCAGAAAACTGCATCACATCATAATTCTATACAGACACACTTAAAGGACCCCTCCCAAATCATTTCCAAGAAACAGTACCCTATGCCTCCTTGAGCCCAAAAGAGACTGTTGCCTGTTATAAGCCACCTATTTAAAAAGGGCCTACTTGTTGTTGTTGTGAGATGCCGTCCAGTCGGTATCCGACTTATAGCGACCCTCATAGGGTTTTCAATGGCTGACTGTTTCGGGATTGCCTTGGGAGTGGATTGCCAGGCCCTTCTCCCATTTTTGCGGTGTTGGGAATGGAACTCAGGACCTCAGAGACTGCAGCGCAGTGCTCTACCAACTGAGCTAAATCCCAGCCCGAGGGCCTACTTAGGCCTACTAATTCTCCTTATAATATCCCCATTCTTCCCATCTGAAAGCCAAATGGGTCATACCATCTAAATCCAGGACCTCTGCATAATGAACCTGGCCATAATCCCCATTCACCCATTTGTCCCTAATCCCTACACTACCCTCTCTAAAGTCCTCCCTCTACTAATTTCACTGTCTTAGATCTCAAAGATGTCTTTTCCTTGATACCACTGCAGTCCAACTCACAGGACCCTTTTGCTTTTACCTGGTCCAACCCCACTAATGATCAGTCCCAGTAACTCACCTGCACTGTCCTTCCACAAAGTTTCTGAAATAGCCCCACTTATCTGGCCAAACCCTGACAGTAGACCTTAAAGACCTCACCCTAAACAGCTCTATCTGCCTCCAGGATGTAGATGATTTACTCTTATGTAGCCCCTCTTTACAGGATTCTCAAGCTCACACTGCTTTTAGCTCACACAGCCACGCCCTCAGGGACCCTTTCAGCCCTCAACTGGGGCTACCTTAGGTGGAATCCTTTCTATATGGGAAATTGAAAACAACTGACTAAATTCCTCTTTTCTACTGATAGCAATTTCTTCCTAGATAATCAAGGCATCTCTTTCTTTGTAGGATAAACATGTATCTTTGTCTTCCTACCTATTGGACAAGAACTTGCACCTTAATTTTCCTTACTCCAAATAGCCCCTAATAACCAATCATTTCTAGTACTTCTATCAGCTTCTATAAAGCAAAAATGCTTGGCTGTTACTCCTTTACTAATAATCCTGAGAATTGCTATCAGTGCAAGGACAGGAATCAGCAGGCTTACAACACCTATAACATATTACAAGTACCTGTCTCAACAACTGGCAGAGAGATCACAAAATATTGCCCAACAGCTCAATGTCCTACAAGATCAAACAGACTCATTAGTGGGTATCACCTCCAAAATTGATGAGGATCAGGCCTCTTGACTGCTAAAAAAGTAGGTATCTGCATGCCCCTAGGAGAGAAATATGTGTCTATGCAAATAAGTCAGAAATAATTTGAGAAGGAGCAAAAAAAACCTCCTAGAAAAGGCCTCAAACATAAACCAACACTTGTCAGATTCTTGAGGATCTTGGTTTCTTCAGCTACCTTGGATGTCCTGACTTCACCCTTTTGGGACCCTTCCCTTAATGATTCTCCTATTGTCTTTAATGTTTGGTCCTTGCCTAATCTGACTTGTTTCTTGTTTCCTATAGGACCTCATACAGGCCATGGTCAATTCAACTGTGAGGTTATACTTTCTCCTACAAGCTAGAGCATATTACCCCCTCCCCCAAACTGATTCCTTATAATTTTTTCCTTATTAGGTTGTCCACAATGCCTGTACTGCCACGCAGGAAGTAGGCAAAGGGAAACAATGCCCTTCTCCTCTTCTTCCCTTCTATATATATGTAAGAAGACAGGAATGTAAAGTCCCAACCCCTGGCCTGTTACCCTCAGGTAAATAACCCCTAAGAGAACTAGCTGACCCACCCATCTCAGAAAAGGAACAATCTTAAGCAACCAAATGACCCACCCACCTCAGAAAGAGAAGCACCTCGAGCAGCAGTGCCCAAGGTGAAAACCCCAAAGAATACGAAGAACACAACAAACCTCCAAGAATAACTCCCCTTCAGCAGGAGGCTGCTGTTCCTCTTAGTAGGATCAGCCTGCCTTCTCCTGTGACAGCAGGCCTAGGTCACTTCAAAATCACTCTGGTTCCTCGAAACCAGCCCTCAACAGAAGCTGATAAGGGCAGATGTGTCGTGAGATGGCTGGGCCTGTGGAAGGGCTGGATTAAGGAAAATGTGGTGATGCTAGATAACTTTGTAAATGGTCAATAGATAACTCTGTAAAGGGTCAAATTCAGGGAATTCCTACAAAGGGCTAAACTCTGGGAAACACAAACTTACTTTGTATCCCCACCCTTCTACCGTAAAAAAGTTTCTGCTTCTGTAATTCTGCTTCTCTGCCCCTACCCTATAAAGCCCCTAACCAATGTGAGTCGGCTACTGCTTTCTTAAAGTCCACTCCCTGGGCTGAAAGTAGCCGGCCAGCTGTCTAAATAAGCTTTTCTGCTCCCGATCTGTTTGTGTCTTAGAGTATTTTTGGGGGGCCGAGCCATTGGGTACAACACTCCAAGGTCCTTGTCATAAAAGCCTTTTGCTTCAAATATGATGTGATCTCTTTCCACTCAGACCTAACAGAGAAGATTATTTCTGCCTAGGTGTGCTATTAGGGGGTAGGGTTTAGCTCAGTTGGCAAAGCACTGCTTTGCAGTCTATAAAGCCCTGGGTTCAATCCCCTGCACTGCAAAAATGGGAGAAGGACATGGCAATCCACTCCTGAGGCAATCCCAAAACAATCTGCCATTGAGAACCCTATGAGGGTTGCCAGGAATCCATCCCTACCTAACAACAGGTATACCGTTAAGCACCTTTTGTAAATGTGGGTGATGTGTTAGGTTTTAATTACTGTGATAAATACCTGAGAGAGACACAACTTAGAGGAGGAAGAACTGATTTCAACTCACTGTTTCAGAGGATCCAGTATATGGTCAGCTGGCTCCATTGTTGAGCCATTGTGTCGCAGATCATCATGGGGGGGTGGGGCATGTGAGAGAAAGAGGGAGAGGGAGAGAAACGGAGAGAGAGGAGTCACATGGCAATTCAGGAAGCCAAAGAGGGATCCAGGGGAAGACAAGTCACAAGGGAAGACAAGTCACTCTCACACAAAACCTAACTCCATAAGGCCAGCATTAACCCCTTCCATGGGTAGCGCCCAATTACCTCAATCCCACCTACCTGGCCCTGAGTCAGGATAGAAAGACAGGGAAATGTGAGGGACACAGAAAGGGAAACAGCTTTCATCCAGGATCTGGTTTGAACCTCACCAGCTGAGAGTTGAGAACTTTGACACAACTACCAGGAGGCTGCTATGAGGACCGCCTGCATAGAGATGTGATTTTTGAGAGACATAATGAAAATGTTAAAACAGCAATAAGCCATGCTTGGAGTCAAAAATGTACATAACCCTAAGTTTTGCCTTCCCGTCTGTAACTCTGCTTCTTTGAGACGTGCCCAAGAAACTCCCTCATGATTCTTTTTTTAAACCTGTACAGTGTATGGCTGGGATTTAGCTCAGTTGGTAGAGCGCTGCGCTGCAGTCTCTGAGGTCCTGAGTTCAATTCCCAGCACCACAGAAATGGGAGAAGGGCCTGGCAATCCACTCCCAAGGCAATCCCGAAACAGTCAGCCATTGAAAACCCCATGAGGTTCACTATGAGTTGTATACCAACTTGACGGCACCTAACTACAACAACATATAGTGTATGATCTCATCTTACTAAAGGGAAGTTCCTCCTCTAGGAAAAGCTAAACGATGGAACTGCTTCCTATGGTCTTACTGGCACCTCCCCAGCCTATGACAGTCCTTTCTAGGCTCATGTCACACAGGCACCCAGAGCGAGGTGCCTGGAACTGGTATCATACAAGGCATGCCCTAGGTTAAATAAAACTGGAGGGGACAAAGTGCTGGCCACTTTTTGGCTTCCAGCACTTCACTGTCTTAGTAAGTTCTCATCTGTGTCTCTCTCCTCCTTCCCCCCTCTCTCTCTCTCACCCCCATCTCTGAGTGCCCACGTGCATTCCAAAGTGTGGACTCAATAAACTCTGTAACTCAGTTTCACTTTCTCTGGCTTGTCCTGAAATTCTTCACTGCGGCAAAGCCAAGGACCTGGCTTAACCTGAGTGGAGGTGCCAACTAGGGGAACTCCTCAGTCTACGCAGCCACACTAAGCTGTGCCACTAGTGACAGCCTCCCTCTTAAAGGTCCCACCACCTCCCAGTACCCCAATCAGCGACCCACTGGGTTGAGCACAAATTACACACAAACCATAGCGGCCTGGCACAAAAAGGCCTGTCCAGCCCAAAACACACACAGTGTGGAAGGTGAGAGCCCGGAGTTAGGCTGACCATAAATATAACTTACTGCCCACACCAGGAAAGCAGGCATCAGGGGGTCTGCCCCAGCAAACAAGAACATACGGCTGTTCTCCTCCCAACATTGTTGTTGTTGTTAGATGCCATGGAGTTGTATCCGACTCATAGCGACCCTCATAAGGTTTCCAATGGCTGACTGTTTCGGGATTGCCTTGGGAGTGGATCGCCACATCCTTCTCCCATTTTTGTGGTGCTGGGAATCGAACCCGGGACCTCAGAGTCTACAGAGTGGCGCTCTACCAACTGAGCTCAATCCCAACCCCAACATTGTTGTCAGGTGCCCTCAAGTCGAGGGACTCATAGCAACCCTTACAGGGTTTTCAATGGCTGATTGTTTCTGGGTTACCATGTCCTTCTTCCATCTTTTGCGGTGCTGGGAATCAAACTCAGGACCTCAGAGACTGCAAAGCGGCACTCTACCAACTGAGCTAAATCCCAGCCCCCTCCCAACATTCTGTGCAAATAACATGAAAGCCATCACCACTGAAGGCTGGGATTCACAGCAGCTTCACCCTCCCCTTCGCCAGTTACAGGACCCCAAAGATGCACTTGGGGCGGGGGGCTTATTCTGTGCTCCTTCTGTCCCCTCGCATTCCTGGTGCTGCAGCCCACCCATGACGTCCACTTCTACAGGTCACTACAGGACCCCCAGCCTCCAGGGCTCTGGGATGTCTGCCCACAGATGCTGCTTGGGAAATTGGTGTCTGGCACAGCCCAAGCCATAGGGGCAGGCAGCTGTCTGTCTGGGTGGATGGGATCCCACCCCAATTAAACCTCCCGAGCCCCCGATGGGAAGGAGGCAGAGGCCCAGGAAAAGAGGAGCGGGGAGCTCGCCGGCTACTCCTGCGCTTCCTTTCTCATCTTGGAAGAGCCAATTTCAAATTCGCCTCGGGTCATGAAAGAAATTAATTTGATTCTCTCAGACTCACTCAGAGTGGACACCTCCCCTGCCACCGCATCAGACGCTGTGGGGTCCAGAGCGAGGGAACCGTCCCCCTTGAAATGACTGTGGTTTCAGGGCTGAGCTGAAACCACTCGCCTGGAGCCCGAGAGGCAACTGCCCAGGACTCTGTGGGCCCTCACTTCTGCGGGCAAGCTCCCCAAATGGCTCTCCTAGCGCGTCCTGAGTCACAGGAGGCTTCCCCCATACCCCACCATACCCAGAGTGCCGGGGAGAGCCTGGGGGGGTGACGAGCTGGGGAGGCAGGCAGCAGGTAGCCCTGACAGGTCCCAGGAAACTCAGGAAGGAATCCCCCAAGGCTTCCCAAGCTCCTACTGTTTGGCAGGTTCTGGGTTCTGTTGGCTTGAGGGACTTTGATCCGTCCTCTCCACCAGGATGGAAGCTCCTGGAGAGCAATGACCTTGGGCCCCTGACTCTGGCAAGGCTCCATTGCCAGCACCCAGGATAACACCTACAACAGCGCCACGCTCTCCTGCCCACTGCCGATACCCGTTACCCCGACCTCTTCCTCACAGGGAGTGAAACAGAAGCTGGGCCTGTTGGGTGACCACGGTCAGGGGTCCCCAAGACCAGCCTCAGGCACAGTGGTTTGTGAGAACTCACAGGACCTGGAAAAGCCATTCATTCCACGTGTGGTAACACTTTACACAGTCACAGAACAAAGATGAAATTCACAAAGGCAAAGGTGCACAGGGCAGACCCAGAGGCTTCTCCCAGCCCCTCGTTCTCTACGTAACGCTGTGTGGCCACACACACAGAGTCCTGCCACAAGCAATGCTCACCCAGGCCTTGGTCTCCAGGGGGACTGGGGGTCTGGTCACACAGGCATGCAGCCTGCAGGGCGGACACCATGTTTTGGTCTCCAGCCCCTGCAGAGGGTAAAGTGATCCTGCCCCATCCAAAGCTGGAGGCCCCCAAGATAGAGATTCACCGTACATCACATTGATGGCGTAGGCTCTCTGGCTTTGGCCCAGGGCCCTTGGTAAACAAAGACACTCCTAACAGGCAGACTGTTCCAGTGACTTAGAGGTCATCTCCCCAGAGCCAGTCAGAGGCCAGAACTTGCTTTGGCCTGTGCAGGACCGGAAACCCCCAGACCTGCTGAGTCAGCCCTTTCCTGCCCACAGCCAATCCCTAGATGAGAAAGACGCCACTCTCCTTAGCTCCTGCATAGCTGTGGGAGTCCGCTTTCCAGGGCTGTAACGAAATGCCTGAGAGAAACAGTTGAAAAGCGCAGAAGTTTATGTTGGCACACGGCTTCAGGAGTTCCAGTCCTCAGTCGGCTGCATCCACTGCTTTTGGGCTGTGGGAGAGTGCGTGGCCAAGGAGGCTGCTCACATCATGGCAGCCGAGAAGGAGAGAGAGAGAAAGGGCCGGGAGCAAATCACGCCCTCCGGGACTCCAGGACACGCCCCCACTGAACTTCCACAGACCAGGCCCCGCCCCCTAAGGTTGTGCCACCTCCTCGTGGGGCCAGAGGTGGGAAATCAAGCCTTCAGCATTGGCCTTTGGCGGACATTTCAGATCCAAACCATAATAGTACAAGAGTGAACAAATGGAACCAGGGAGAAAGAGCCACCACCATTTCTGGAAGAAAAAAAAAAGAAACAGAAACCACCTCCACCCCCTCCACCACCACCTCCCAGACAGACGCAGGAGCCTCACCCCACCCCAGGGCACCTGGGGCAGGAGTCCCTGGGCAGAGAGAGGGCTGGCTGTCCCCGCCACGCTCACGCTTCCCTGTGGTGTCTCCCAGCCCATCACAGGCTCTCCAGGGAGGCCAGTCCTGGGACAGCCGGCTCGCAGGGGCAACTCTGGAGGAACCCAGGAGCCAGCACCAGGCAGATGGGGGAGCTTCAGACGTGTGAAGCCTTCCCACAGGGGCCTTGAGACCAAGAAGCCCCCTGGGAGATGCCCCGACTGAGGCAAAGGAAGGGAGCTCTGTAACCCTCGTGGGCCACTCACTGGAAAGGGGAGGCCTTTGAGCGGGCGAGGCTCTCCCAGAGCGAGGCAGCTGCCTCCACCCGGAGGTATGACCCTGCCACACTGTAAGAAGCCATCCCTCCCCAGCTGGGCGTGGCCTCCACGGCCCTGCACAGAGCTCTGGAGCCATGCGACCACTGCAAAGCCCAGGTCACTGTGGGAGGAGGAGGACTTGAGAAACCTTGGCAGCCGTGAGAATCCTGAGCTGCTGAGCCAGGGGTGAGGTTTTAAACCAGGACATCCAGGCTCACCCAGGCCTCGTGAGACTGCTCTGTCACCAGAGAAAGGGGGCTGGTGTGGATCTGGGAGGAAGAAGGGCAGGGTGGGATAAAGAAGCTCAGGACGAATGAAGGGACGCATCAGACCTTGCAGGCTGGGTAACGTAAACCTGCGGTAGCGGATCACTTAGTACTGGACCTCAACGGCACGGTGAGAAGCCCTAAAGAGGGGAAGAACAGATGTCATTTCCACCTTCCGGGTCTGGAAGAGAAGCCAGGGCAGAGACGGGCAGCCATGAAGCTCTTAGACACCGCATCCCACCTTCACTAACCCGACCTCCATCAAGGAGGCGAGGGTCCCTCCAGGATGAAGAAGAAAACTCTCCTTTTACACAAGAAGGCATCAGACTTTCAATGCATACCCTCTTTGCCCAGCAATTCCACCTGTGTACATGTACCGGTGAACACATGTGGATGTACCAAGATGGACACACAAATGTAATCTGTCGTGGAAAGGATGGGTAACATTCCGAGTGCTCACCTGAGGGAAGTGGTTAACCAGCTTATGCACATTCATACACTGGAATACTACACAGCTGTTAAAAAGAATAAGGCAACTCATACATACTGATATGCAAGAACCCTAAAGACATATTAAGTGAAAAATAATCAGCTAGCCACAGGGACGCATGCTGTTAATCCTAGCGCTTTGGGAGGTAGAGGCAGAAGGGTCGCAGTTCAATGCCAGAGGCAGCCTGCATAACTTAGTGAGACCCTGGGTCAAGATAATAAAATTAAAAAGAGGGGGCTGGGGTGTAGCTCAGTGGTAGCTACAAAGTACATGTAAGGCCCTGGGTTTAACCCCCCAGTACTGAAAAAAGAAAAGAAAAACAATCAAGACACAGGAAAATATGTAAAGTATAATATGTCATAAAACTGGGAGAGAATTGTGGGTATGTGCATTCTGATAAAACACATCCCTGAGCTAGGCGTGGTAGTGACACATGTAATCCCAGCACTGAGGAGACCGAAGTAGGAGGATCGCAAGTTCGAGGCAAGAGGCAGCCTGCACGACTTAGATAAAAATTTTTATCTCAAGATAAAAAATTTTCAGAAAGGGGCTGAGGATGCAGCTTAGTCGTACAGCACTTGCAAAATATGTGCAAGGCCCTGGGTTCAACCCCTAAGTACGAAAGGGAAGGGAAGGGGATGGGGAAGGGAAGGAAGAAAAGAAGAAAGGAAGAAGAGGGAGGGAGGGAGGGGGGAAAGGAAGGGAAATAAGAGGAGAGGAAAGGAAAATGGATAGAAAAAAGAAAGGAAAGGGCATGGGAAAGGGAAAGGGAAGGAAAGGAAAGGGAAAAAGAATAAAGAAGAGAAGAGAAGTGAAAAGAAAAGAAGAAAAGAAAAGGTATCCTCGGAAAGTTTTAAGAGAAGTCACCGATACCTTATCACAGATGGTCTAGAACATGCATGTCATAGTTCTGACAAGGTAGAAAGACAGTTCACTGCAGGAAAAGTTTCTATCTTAAACAGAACTGGAACCCAAGGATATACAGAAAAATATCACCATAAAAAGACAAATAAATGCAAGAGAAGTCTTTGATGGGGGGTGGGACGGGGTGGGGAAGCGCACAAGAGGGTAAGGGGGAACCTATATGAATAATGTACAACAAAATGCATATATGGAAATGTCACAATGAAAAGCATGTCAGAATGAATCACATTAAGGTGCACATCAAAAATTTCCAATAAAAAAAAAAGTCACCAATACCTGTAATCTTTGAGGAAGAGAAACTGGTGGTCAGGGTGGGGAGGAGACTTAATTTTCTCTACACGCTTTCTTTGTACTGTCTAATTTTTTAACCATATGTACGTTTTCTATTCAAAAAGAGGGAGATTTTTGACAGGAAACAATTAAAAATCGTATAGCCATACAGACTAAATTAATTAGCCAATCCTAGAGCTTCAATACGCATTTAAATCCACAAGCATCCTGGCCTCCAAGATGGATTGGTTGTAAATTGAGAACCTCTACAGTTTCCTTTCAGGAGGACAGATGTCGACATTGTGCCTGAGATTTCTCACAGATGTTTGCCTCCCAGCATCTTTAAAACTGCGTTTCTCTGTCAATTCGGAAATCCCAGATTTCTCATATGAAATGGAAATGACAGGAAAATTCAAAACGGTTCCCAGGTTTGGGAAGAGTTTATAGATGGCACCAGCAGTGGGGAGGGAGACCCTGGAGGAACAGCCAGTGCATCCTCTGTGTCCACTCTCACAAGCCCTCCTAGTCACCTCCTGCCTCAGTTTACCTCACTGAACCAGCTCCAGTGGGAGTTTTTGAATGTGCGGACGTGGGCTTTGGCGTCTGAGAAGCCACTGGTTACCATGTGGCCTCACCCCTTTCCAGCTGTGGCACGCTGAACCGGCACATTAATGGGCCCGGCCTCCTCTGCCTGGTCTGTGAAATGGGAACAACATCACCGACTTTGCCGTGTGGCTTTGCGACGAAGTGAAAGCAATAAATGGGCAACGTGTGGCACCTTCAGGGGCCCCCATACCTGGTCTTCCCTTCCCTCCCCCATAGCCTCTCCCCCCAAACATGTTGTCCTCCTTCGTCAGGTCCAGATTGTGCTTTCAGGCCTGAGTGGCCTCATGGGATCCCCAGGGTTGCCCACTGTGGGGGATCAGACAGACACAGGCCCGGGAACCAGGACGGCCCTGACGTGGGTCTCTTCCCCTTTCATTCTGTGTCTGTGAAAGGTATCACTGAGCCAGGCATGCGGGTGGAGTCCCAGCCTGGCGCTCCACAGGCTCGGCGCTCTGTGCTCCCTAAATGACAAGAGACAGGACTGGGATCTGCAGGTAAAACCAAACCTCTAGGTGACAGATCACAGTAGAGTTTAGATGTTTTCACCATACACACAAAAATAAGTATTTGAAGTAATATTTTTGTTAGTACTGTCGAGTCGTGTCTGACTCATAGCGACCCTCATAGGGTTTCCAGTGGCTGATTGTTTTTTCGGAACTGATTAGCGAGTGGACTGTCACATCCTTCTCCTTTTTTTTTTTTTTTTTTTTTTTTTTTGCGGTACTTAAGGGTTGAACCCAGGGCCTTGTGCCTGCACGCTCTGCAAGTGTTGGACCACTGAGCTGCACCCCCAGCCCATTTTTTTTTTTTTTTTTTACTTTTTTGAGACAGGGTCTCGCTAAATTACGCAGTCCGCCTCTGGTCTCGAACTTGCGATCCTCCCGCCTCCGCCTCCTGAGCCACTGGAATCACAGGCATGTGCCACCGCACCCAGCCCTTCTCCCATTTTTACGGTGCTGGGGATCAAACTGGGTCCTCAGAAACTACGGAGCCACGTTCTACCAACTGAGCTAAACCCCAGCCCCATTTGAGGTAATAGATGTGTTAATTAGCCTGATTCGATCTTTCCACATTGTAAACACACACCAAAGCTTCACATTGGCCAGGCGTGGTGGCAGACACCTACATGCACTGAGCACCTACTATGTCAGGCCCTTGACAGGCACTTCAGATACAGTATTTCTGCCACAAAATCCCCTCTACTACAGAAAGGCATTAGCATTAGCGTTATTCCCTCTTCATAGGTGGGGGAATGAGTACCAAATGCGATGTGACTTGTCAGGCATCTGGGGAGAGATTTGGGGGTCACATGAGTCTGAACCCTAGCACAGACCCAGCTTAAGTTCAAGATGGGCCACCCACTTCAGTATCTTTATCAAGGTGTCTTGTTCCCGAATGGAGAGGATGCTTCTGGTTAACTCTGCTCCTTTGCCAAAATACAACTGTGTCAGGAGCTGGCACTGCAAATTTTCTAGCCACTGACAACTCAAGGTGGGTAGAGTCTTAATTTCCCCATCATCCCCCAGAGGAGGATAGCAAGGGATGGAGGAATTTTTGGAAAAGGAAGTGCTGTGGGCTGAAAGCTTGTGAGAGCCTCCCTCCAAAACGGTATGTCGAAGCCCTGATTCTCAATGTGACGGTACTTGGAGGTGGACACTGGGGGGTCCAGAAGAGGTCGTGAGGGTAGCAAGGTCTTCATGATGGGATGGGGGTCCTCACTAGAAGAGACTCAGTGAGATGCGCTGAGACAAGAAGGCTGCAGTGTGAAAGCCAGGAAGCAAGCCCTCCCACGGAGCGGAACCAGCCGGGGCGTTGATCCTGACTCCCAGCCTCCAGAACCCAGAGAGACACAGCTGGCTGCCGTGTAAGCTGCCCAGCCTCTGGCATTTGGTTATGGTGGCCTGACCTAAGACGGTATGGTTGGTCATTCCTCCAACATTTCTCTATCCCAATGCCCACCTTGGACAGACAAACAGAACAGTGACATAAAGCCCTTCTCACAGACACCTGTGCTAACTGCACTCACTACCGTGGTGGAAAGACATGAAGGCAAACAGAACTGTGCCATTAAGACCACACCGTTAACTTGAGAATACTTAATGAGGTTTGGATACACATGCCAAAAAAAAAAAATGAAAGAATAATTTTTCGTTCAGTTGAATAATTTAGAGACTATTTGAGTTTTGTAGGAAGATAAATAGTGACTGCTGTAATGAAGCTGATCGACAGGGAGCGGGTGGTATTTACGGAGCCTCGTGGGGAGCGTGGTCTCTGCATTATGTTGCTGGATCCTTATGATGCTCTCAGTGCCTAGAGGAGTCAGGTTCTCCAGACAAGTGGAGTCAATAGGGCGTGGGGAGAGAGGAGACAGACAGAGACAGAGAGAAACTGAGTGACGTCAACACAAGGCCAAGTCCCAAGATCTGTACATGAGTCACAAGTCGGAGCGCCTACCATGTCACTTCCAGTCCTGAGTCCGTCAGGCTGAGACCCGGGATGGGCAGCGTTTCAGATCCAGTCTGAAGGCAGGAAAAAGCCGACACCCCAAGTTGAAGGCCCTTGCGGAGAGGAGCTCCCCCTCATTTCATGTTGGTGTTCTATTCAGCGCTTCAGCTGATTGCATGAGGCCCATCTGCCCACATAGCAAGAGCAATCTGCTTAACTCAGTCTGCTCATTTAAACATTCATCTCATCCAATAACACCCTCCTAGGAATGCCCTGAATAATGCTTGACCAAATATCTAGGCACCCTGTGGCCCAGTCAAGTTGACACAGAAAACTAGCCATCCTCCCACTCTGCTACAGACAACCAAAGTGGAACTCAGGTTAAGTCACTTGCCCAAAGTCACCAAGCTTCTAGCACAAGGCAGAGGCAGGGATTCACTGAGGACCCAAGCACTGTTGTAATAAGAGAAAATCACACTGGAATTTTCTATCAAGCAAAATGCCTGCTCTGCCCGAGCCAACTTTTTCACTCGCAATACCACTGGACCATCTGGGGCTGGAAAACAACCGACAGAAGGGGACTGGAGATGTCAGTTTCGTCAAGGTCTCAGGAGGTAAACGGAAGGATCTTTCTGGCTGCCCACAGGATGAAACGAAGCCCAGTCACTTTCCAGGGACGGAAAAGGGCCACCGCTCAGCCTCCAGCAGGACACAGGCTGGATGTGGCCCAAGCCGATGGTCAGTTCCCGTTGTAATTATACTGCTTAGGAAAGATTCTCTTTAAACCAAGCTAAAGGAAACTTTGAAGCACTGAAAACATTCAGCATTGATGCAAGAGGTAAAAACCACCCGGCTTTTCCCCCACACCACACAGGAGAACAGGAGGCGAGGAAGCACCGCGCCTAAGGACGCACCCATCCATCTCACTCCTCCAGGGGCCCACAGGCCACGCTTTTGTGTCCCAAATATAATCAGGAGCCCTGTGTCTGCGTTCAGAGCAACATAATCCAGGAACCCGAAAGTAATTTAAAGACCGTCCTCCATGCGGCAACTCAAAGCCGATTACAGGCAGGGGCTCTTGGTGACATCAGACCCAACGTCCCCACGTTTTAGCCGGTATCTTGAAAAGTCTTCATTTCCATGCCGAAAGGATATTCACTCAGCACATAACCCGTCAGCTCTTATTTTAACCAATTGCCATGGTGCCCTAATTATCATAAAGAGAAATGCAATGAAAGGAATTTATAATGAAATGATTTGTAGTTTGGTGAGGTGGATTTCCATCCGGAAGGGCAGAAGGAAGCTGTCAGACGCCTACATCACCGTGCAGAATGACGGTAAAGGTGACAGCCACAGATGCAGATTAACAATGCAGTCACAGCATGTTACCCGGTATGCCATGGTTTCTCAGAGTGGAGGCCACTTCTTGGTAAGGTCGCACACAAAGCAAAGCATGATCCTCTAGAGCTGCGATCCTGGAAACTTCAGTGTTTCCATGACAGATAGGATAAGGTTCTGGACAGACATGATCATAAATACAGGTGCCTCTCCATATCCACAAGTGACTGGTTCCCTGGTTCCTGGACCCTCCCTCCTCAGATACCAGAATGCTCAGATCCTCAAGTGTCTTATGTAAAATGGCACAGCATTTGCATAGGAGCTATGTGCACCCACCCATACACTTTAAATCCTCTCTGTTGTTGTTAGGTGCTGTCCAATTGAGTCGTCTCTGACTCATAGCAACCCTCATAAGGTTTTCAATGTCCATTTCAGGATTGCCTCAGGAGTAGATTGCCACGTCCTTCTCCCATTTTTGTGGAACCCAAGACCCAAATGGGAACCCAAGACCTCAGAGACTGCAGAGAGGCACTGTAAAAACTGAGCTAAATCCCAGTCTTAAAAAAAAAATTACATAGCATTTATATTGCATTATGTATTATAAGTAATCTAGAGGGGATTTAGATGACTTATAATACATACTGTATTATGTATAAGTAATCATAAAAAGATTTATATTACTTATAATATATAATGCAGTATAAATGCTATGTAAATAATTGTTACACTATATTGTTTAGGAAATAATGACAAGAAAAAAAATCCACACATTTGCTAAGTGTTGTCATTTTTTTTCTGAATATTTTCCATCCAAGGTTGGTTGAATCCACAGATGTGAAACTCACAAATACAGAGGGCTGATTTTACATTTCTAACCTATATGAATGCCTGGTAGATCATTCAAATATTAAGTAGAATTTGGGGTAATACACACACACACACACACACACACACACACACACACACACCCAGAGTCATACCACCCTGGCATCTGATTTCATCAGATCTCAGAAGCTAAGCAGGGTTGGGCCTGGTTAGTACTTGGATGGGAGACCACCTGGGAATTCCACGTGCTGTAGGCTTAGAGGAAGGATCTGGCAGCCCACTCCCCAAAACAATCAGCCATTGAAAACCCTAGTAATAACAGAGAAGCAATAACAGTAGTGCTAGGCATGGCATAGTGTTGGGGAGTGTTTCATTCTGTTGTACATAGGGTTGCTATGAGTCAGACCCAATGCTATGGCACCCAGCAATAACAACATATGTGTGTGTGTGTGTGTGTGTGTGTATGTATATATATATATATAATATGTATGTATATATGTGTATATATTATATGTATGTATGTATGTATCTCCAGCCGTAGCCCTGTGGCATCCAATCCTGCCAGATCTCAGAAGCTAAGCAGGGTTGGTCCTGATTAGTACTTGGATGGGAGACCACCTGGGAAGACCAGGTGCTGCAGGCTTGGGAGAAGGACCTGGCAACCCACTCCCAAAAGTCAATGTGCCATTGAAAACCCTATGAATAGCAGAGAAGCACTGACAATAGTGTTTCACCTGTTGTACATAGGGTCACTATGTCTCGGACACGGACTCAATGGCACCTAACAACTAATATACATATATATATATATATATATATATATATATATATATATATGTACACACACATAGTATATATAGTACCATATATCCTCAAATCTAATGTGCACCCTTTAGATTAGAATCTGCATCTGATTTTGAAGTCCTCTAAAACTGTTGACAGGGTATGGATTAGATTTGAGAACATGTGGTCTACATACATACACATATACACAAGGTTTTCAAGACATTTAACAAAACTGCCCCCCATCTTGACTGACTCCCCCATTGCCATATTTTGTGCAATGAAAAGCTCTTCCTAAGTAAAACACACACACACAGAGTTCTGACCCAGTTAGAACCTCCATAACAGAAGAGCCAATTCACAACCCTCAATGATTTTAAGTCCCTTTCTTTGCCTCCCCAGTTCTCCTACGTTCCCCAGTTTGCCTAGGACAAACCCCAAAAGTGCTCCCTGACCCCTCAGACAGCTGAGATTGTCTGTCTCTCGACCAACACCACTGGCTCTCAGCCCTTGACAAGTGGGCTCCGCTACCCCATGGACAAAGCATGTCTATACCAAGTACTGACTCAGACCTTGGGGATCCAGTGGTCCAGGGTATCTGCTGGTGCGATGGTAAGTCGTTATTCTCTCTGCCAAGGGTCTGCAAACCTCAGGCTGCAAGCCAAATGGAGACCCCCTCTTTTCCTATGGCCTGCAAGCTAAGAATGGTTTTTACGTTTAAACGCTTGAGAGGGGACGGTACTGGGCTTTCTCAGCATGCTTGAGGCACTGGGTTCAACCTCCAGCACTGAAAAAAAAATAAAAATAAGTAAGCAGATAAATGGGACTAGAGTTTAGCTGAATTGATACACTGCTGCTTCACACTCACTGAGGACCAGGGTTCCATCCCCAGCACCGCAAAAATGAGAGAAGGACGTGGCAATCCACTCCTGAGGGAATCAGCCATTGAAAACCCTAAGAAGGTCCCTTTGAGTCAGACCCAACTCGATGGCACCTAACGACAACAAGAAGTTGATAAATAAATAAAATAATTGGTTTGGAGGTAAGGAATCAAAAGAAAAATATGCCATAACATTAAAATTGTGTGAAATTTAAATTTCAGAGTTCCTAAAGTTTTACTGGTACACAACCATGCCCCCACATTTGCATGTTGTCTGCACTGGTCCTAGCAACAACCACAGAGCTGAGTAGCTCTGAGAGAGACCGTGTGGCCAGCAAAGCCTCAAGTATTTATTACGTGGGCCTTTACCACAAGTTTGCTGGCCCCTGGTTCAGCCCTGATTCAAGCACCTATGATATGCCAGACTCTAAGACTATAGAGAGGGGAGGGAATTAACAAGAAATATTACTGTCCAGGCTGGGCACCGTGGCACATGCCATAATCCCGACTCAGAATATGGAGGCAGGAGGATCACAAGTTTGAGGCAAGAGGCAGCCTGCGTCACTTAGCAAGGCTCAGTCTCAAAATGAAAAGTAAAAGTGGTGCTTGGGGTGCAGCTCAGTGGTAGAGCCCCTGCAAAGCACATGTGAGGCCCTGCATTAACCCCCACATATGGCAAAATGAAGAAGGAAATATCCTGCCCAAACATGTTAGAAGTGCGTTACTCAGAATCACGAGCACTTGGGTCTCCATCCCAGCTCCATTGCCCTGAGTGTGCTCTTGACCTCAGTTTCCTCCTCCACAAAGCAGGATGAACCGCCTCACATGAGCATGTGGCTTTCAACCAAAACAACCCGGCAAAGGGCTCCAAAGAGAGGAAGTAGACTGGCGAACGGCACCTCCTTCCCCACTCAGCTTCCCTTCCCACGCCTGCCAGGAGGGCCAGCAAGAACGAGGGAGGTCGGTCAAATGCTCCTTGTCTACATGTTTTCTTGTTAGGAAACATCTTTCCTCCTACATAAAAAATCTCCATTGGAGGAACAGGAAGGGCCCTGCAGTTAGAGGGAAGGCAAGGCTCTGAGCTCACGGCAGGACCATTTGAGTCAGCCTCAATACCCACCTCATTCTGCCTCCCCGCAAAACAACAATAATAGTAATAACAACATGAAAGTTAAGAAGTGAAAAACTTCACCCTCCCGAGTTTTCAAAAACGAATTCAGCTGTAATCACAGAAGATGGAAGCTAGATTCCTGACACATCCCTCTCCCTCCCCGGCAGATGGATCTATGGCTTGTGTTTGATTTTAAATGTGCTTCTGCATCTTCAGTGGGTTTGATTGATAGAGCACAGGAGGCCACTCAGGAAAGTGATACAGCGGAGATCCGAGCGTGAAAGATAATTCTCGCCACAACGTCTGCGGCCGACGGTGAGTTATAAGCCTTTGTCTCCTGCTTTATGGAACACAATTTCATTGAAAGCTGAAATCTGTCACTTCAGCATTGTTTATCGAAACGCAGACTGTACAGGGGTCCCCTGAAGAACAGTGTCAGCTTAAGAGGTAGAAAATCAAAGGGGCATCGACATCCCTGGGCCAAGCCAAGTGAGGGGGTGGACTCCCATCTGCATAAATATTACCCACCTGTGATGCATTCGGAGCAAGAAACAGAGCCATCCATCTGCAAGGTAAATAGTGGGCACTGTCAGGGGTGCCTGACACGGGCCCATGAACCTGGTGAGTCCCGCTCCGTGGCTCCCACGTCTCTATCTGATAATGTGGCTTTATTCACGGCTTTCTTAACCTTGACTTTCTTGCATTCATTCACACCTTCCCTGCACCGTGACTGAGGATCTGCCCTGGAGATCATTCAGATTTCCTGAGGAGGCAGAGAGGCAGAATCCCAGGACCTTCAGTCCAGAGGTCTGGGCTTGGGTGCACAGGCTCCTACCTTGCCACTGTGTAACCCTGAGCAGGTCCCTTTGCCTCCCTGAACCTCGGTTTCCCCACTATGAAGTGGAGAATCAATGAGACCACAGACTTGGAAATGCTCAATACATTGCAGAGCGTTTTGCAGACGTGAAGCGTGAGGGTGGCACCTTTCAAGGTTTTGTCAGGACACGTAGAGGCCAAGGTTGTCGCTGACTGCGTGCAAGTATCTTCACAGCTGGCAGTCACTGGAATCAGACGTGCCACAGAGAAAAGAGGCCCTGTAGTTGCCCCAATCCCTCTGTGACAGGGGACAGTGGTTTCTTAGATTCATGGGTCCTGCCTGGTTTATCAGATGTCATAATCTAGAACCTTCCCAGTCTCCAAACTCATCATTCACCATACTCCACAAGTTTTTCCTATGCTTTGGTAGAAGCCACCACTTCTTGTCTAAGAAAAGCCCCCCTCCCCCATCCTTTGCCAAGAAAACCATCAGTAGAGAACTGAACAGCCACATGATCAGGGGGAGCCGGGCCCCTTCTGAGCCCCAAGGAGCAAATATTGACTGTTCTAAATCAGTCATAGTCATACCGACCCTCTCTAAAGATTGCTGAAGGAACAGGCATGGGATCAGTTCTGACCAATGAAGGTAGATGGGAAATAGCTTCTTGCTGTTGAAGGGACACAAGGAAGAGAGATTTCCCCTTCCGATCTCTGGGTTTGGAGGGCTGTGGGAGGGTGTGATGCTTGGTGCTGTGCAGCCATATTGTGACCTTCAGAGGGAAAGACCGAAACGGAGCCCAGGACTTTGATGACATAGCTGAACTGCTGAAAAACCCAACTCTGGAGTCACTCAGCTTTCAAACTCCCTTTATTGTGAGGTACTGACTCCTCATCCTGTATGAGCCACTTGGGTTTTCTGTGACTTGCTAACAAATACATGTAGATTCTAAGTTACCGCTTCCTTGCACAGGAGGTTCCTGACACAATTCACCTCGCTGGCCTTGAGGGTGGTAGCTAGACTGGGAGGAGCCAGGAGAAGTCGTCAGGAACAGAGCAGCAAGCAGCTGCCTTACCTCTAATCTCTGATCTCCAGGGCTCAGCCTCAGGCCTGGGTTACCCTCCCCTAACCAGGGGACGCAGGCTCAGCCAACCAAATGATTTCTCTTGGAATCTGACACTCGATACCATAATGTGGGGCCTATTCCATGGATTCTCCACAGGGAGAACTCAGACAGACTCTCATATAGTGCTAGGAGAAAGTGAACAGAAAAGAGGAGTGGATGCAATCCTTATGAGAGGGCTTACCAATACCAAAACCACACACATGCATTTCCCTTTGGACTCAGCAACTTTACCTCAAAAAAACTCTTACAGGTCCAATTGTGTTCACAAAAACAATGTAATACCAAAACATTGGAACCCCCATCAATAAGGCATCCCAGGAACAGACAGGTCACCCATGTTGGCCAATGATTGTTTCCTTGAGATTTTTGAATTTGGGACCAAGAGAACTAGATCCATCTCACACCTGCCCTTGAATCATGGATGTGAAACTTCAGATCTGTGTCTTGAAGAATCGTGTTCTACACAAGAGACATAAAAACAGTCCTATCAATGCCCCAGTCCTAGAACCAGTTTTCCAAGGTCCCATAGCCATCCTGCCTTGCTCTGGCCTTTTGGTCTACGGGCTTCCCCAGCATCCTCCAAAGAAATTCCTCGTTTGCCCTTAAGATGCTTTAAGTTGGGCTCCTGGAACATGCAACCACAGGGATGCAAATATCATACACCTTTTGAGGCCATGATGCATACCTCTACTTTGCAGATGAGAACATCAAGGGCTCTCAAAATGGTAAATTCAGTCATCTGCCCAGGATCTCCCAGGTACTAAATAGAGAAAGCCACTGATCCCAGTGTTGACAGATTCCAACGCAGATTCGCTTCGCCCCTACACATCCTTTCTCTTTGGATCTGGATTGTCTTAATTGCTCCTTTCCAGTCCCAATCTCTCACCAAGAAAGTAAGAAAAAGAGGGAAGGAGAAATGAATTTAAAAGAGAGAGAAGGAAGAAGCAACCAATATTGACGGTGTTCATTTGGATTGAACTGAATACGGTTGAATTGAGTGACTTATCTCTGTGATTCTGAGCTACATGCTTTTTATGTTTTGTCTTAAAAATAGATTCATTTCACAATCAATGTAAGCATTTAATGTCGTCTTTCTTTTTCCCCTTAAAGAGCTGTTATCAAATCAATGATCTAACTTGTCATCAATGTTATCTTACAAACAAGAAAATGTGATTTTCAAAAAATGGTCACTTGGGAAAAGCAGCTGCTGCTGTTAGTGACATTAGCATTGTTGAAAACACTTCTGGAATCCCTTAGAACTTCAGTTCTTGTATTATATACTGAGGCAGCTCATGTGGGCTGGCAGGGAAAGAGATACAACAGCCTCCTGCCCTACTTATCTCCACTCTGTGTCTAGGAGTTGTTGACACACTATGTGGTGGCCAGCCTTAAAAGAAAAGTGAATTTAGTCCTTCAGCAAACTTAGGGAACATATTAGTTTCATGGATAAATACCAAGTTTTTAAAACACTTAGATTTGGAAGGCTGCCTTAGCTATAACTAAAATAAAGTCCTTGGAGGTGCATTTCTTTGGCTCATGAGCACTGGAAAATGTCATTTTTGCATCAGTTCAAGGTCAACCAGCTCACTTTCCCTTTGGGGAGACAAGACTCATATACAATTAACAGAAAACCTGTTAATTGGCATAATCCTTAATAGGGAGATTAACAACACCAAATTACCCATGTGTATTTCCCTCTGGACCCAGAAACTTTACTTCTAGAAGAAAAAAAATGTTAAAAGCGCACTTGCTCATATAAGATTATTCATAAAGTGCCATCAGCCAGGCGCAGTGGCGCACGCCTATAATCCCAGCGACAAGGGAGGCAGAGGCAGGAGGATAACAAGTTTGAGACCAGAGGCAGTCTGCATAATTCAGTGAGACTGTCTCAAAAAGTTAAAAAACGGGCTGTGGGCTCAGTGGTCCAGCACTTGCAAAGCATGCAAGTGTGAGGCACTGGATTCAACCCCCAGTACCAAAAAAAAAAAAAAAAAACCACAGTGCCATCATCAATAAGGCTAAATTATAGTACAGACATTTGATGAAATATTACTCATCTGTTTAATTAAAAAAAAAAAAAAAAGGACATCCAAATAACTTGGAAGGCTGAGTCAGGAAGATCATGAGTTTGAGGCCAGAGGCAGCCTGCACAATTTATCGAGACCCTATCTCAAGATAAAATAAAAAATGTTTAAAAGGACAGAAGAGATATATGTACTATTTCTGTGTACCAATATCTCTCCAAAATATCCTATGGAGAAAAGGAAGAAATACACCAACATATAGAGCAGGCTACGTTTTGAGTAAAGGGGAAAGAAGAATCTCTTTCTATTGACTGACATTCACATATACAAATTCTAGCTAGAACATAAGGAACTCGAGGGTAGGATGTACTAGTTATCTATTGCCATAAAATAGATTATCCAAAACACAGCAGCCTAAACCACAAACATTTCCCATCTCGTGTTGTCTATGGATCCACATCCACACGCTGGACTTCCGGCTCAGGGTCTCCTGAGGCCGCAAGTAAGATGACAGCCAGGATTCCAGCCACCGCAGCGCTTCCTGGACCCAGGGGCACACGTCAAGCTCGCTCCTGGGGTTGTTAGCAGGCCCCCTTCTCCTCACCAGCTATGAGAGACCTTAGCTCCTCACCACATGGGCTCCCCACAGGAGTCCAAGATGGCGCCTGGCTCCCTCCAAAGCAACCAATTCAAGATAGAGAAACCCAAAGATGGAAGCCACAGTCCTTGGTAATCTAGTCTCAGAGGGGAGGTCCCATCACTTCTGCAGTGTCCTGTTGGTCACAGAGGCCACCCCTGGCCTAGTGCAGGACGGGGCTGCACAGTGAGTTGAACTCAAGCCAGTGAAGCAGGAACCATGGGCGGCCATCTTGGAAGGCCAAGAAAGGTGAACGGCGAGGTCACAGAATGTTTCTCCACCCTTCAAGTCACTTCATTTTTTGAACTTTAAACTTGTCTTTCCAGTCCATTATTGGATGGAGCAAGAGAAACAGAGACCCAGAGAATGTCCTCAGGGACAGCCAGCAGCCACCCTCAACAGATGGCCCTGGGGATGCCAGGGATCCCTGGGCTGTACAAATCTACCACTGATAAGACCTTCACGCAGTAGAAGCGAGAGTGACTGGAAACAGACCAGGCAAGAAGTGGAATGCTGATTGTACAAATACCTGAGATAAAACTGGAGACCACAAAGACATTTTCGCCCTTGGAGAGGCTGCTGGCTCGGGGCAACGCACTGCAGGGTTGGAATTCATTCTCCTTTCCTCTTAGGGGAGGTTTGTTAAAAATTTGAAAACCACTGCTCTGGACAAATTGCCCTGCAGAGTCACACAAAAGAGATCGATCCCATTACTCCAAGATAAATTTCATTTCAATAAAACTGTAGTGCAGAGCTTGATCAGCTACCATTTTCAATTGACTTGGCTGTAAATGAGTTCTAACTAAAAAAAAAAAAAAAAAAAGGCCTAATCTACCCAGAAATGGTTACATGCTATTACTCCTGCGCATGTTCTGAGCCCTGGCCTGGAGGTCATTATGGGGTACATATTCCAGCAGTGGCTATGCCAAAGGGCAACACGCAAATGAAACCACCACAGTGCTTTGTTTTTGAATGTGGTTCATGACCACAAACAGAGCTTGGTGCGTGTACTTTCTGCTTTCCTACTTGGTCCTTTTCCTTCTCTCTCATTCACTCCCCTTCAAACCAAAAGCGAATCTCCTAAGTGCTTGAGCAACGTGGAGATGGCAAAGGGATGAAGACTTCAGACTCCAGAGTCTCACTGTCTGGACCCAACTTGTAGCTGCCCCACCCTACTGGTGTGTGACGGTGGGTAAATTCTTAACCTCTCTGAGCTTCTTTCTTTACTTGGAAAATAAACATATGCATGAGATCACATATGTAAAGCTCTTCACTGGGACTCAACATGGAGTAACCATTCAATAACTATGAACACCATCGAAATAGTGTCTAATAAATTAACAAAGCAGTGAGCATTTGTAACAGTAATGATGTTTGGCCAGCTAGCCCAGGGCTGACAAGAGACTGATAAAACTTTACATGTTTATTCTTCATCATTTCCCTTGTAGATTCCAAATTCTCTGTAATTGACATGTGTAACTTTTGTAATCAGACATAAAGTTGGCATTAGTTCTCCACCTGCCCAGCCCCAGCAACTGCCACCAACTTCTGGTTTGGCAACTCTGCCTTTAGATCCCAACTATTCCAGTCAGAGACAGATGGACTCATCCCGTGCTCTGCTGTTGTTTTGCATTGCTTTTGTAAATAATAATTTCAAAATGGAGACACACACTCCACACAGCACGTGACTTCCTGAGCGAAGGAGAACGAGATGAAGTTAAAATGTCTCTCTCCAGTGCAGACCCCTTGCCCTCTCCCAAACTGGAAGTGGCCGCCTTTGGGCCTCTGTGTGGACAATCAGGAGCAGGAGCAGGGGGTGAGGCTGCCCTGGTAGTGTGGCATGTTGGGGGAAAGCAGGCCAAACTAGAGAAGGGTAAATATTGAAGGGGCTGGGATTTGGCTCAGTGGGTAGAGTGCTGCACTGCAGTCTGTGAGGTCCCGAGTTCAATTCCCAGCACCGCAAAAATGGGAGAAGGACCTGGCAACCCACTCCCAAGGCAATCCTGAAACAGTCAGCCATTGAAAACCCTCTGAGGGTCACTATGAGTCGGATACCGACTCGACGGCACCTAACAACAACAACAACAACAAATACTAAAGCATGTGTTACAACCCTAAAAGGATTTCAAATCAAGGAGCACCCAGACACACACCCTTGGGTTACTGGAGAAATAAGGCACATCCAAGATTACCATATAGATCAGAGGCCTCAGGGGCAGTGCCTCTAACAGGGGCTGCAAATGGCTGGAAAAATAAAACAGTTGCTCTGCTGAAGAGACTTCTTTTGCTGCAGTTGTGGGGCTCAAACCCAGGATCATGCACACACTTTTTTGTTGTTATTAAGTGCCGTCAATTCAGGTCTGACTCATAGCAACCCTATGTACAACAGAACAAAACACTCCCAGACACTGTGCCAGGCACATGATCTTTTTTTTATGTTTAAGCCCATTGTTGCAGCCACTGTGTCAATCCATCCAGTTGAGGGTCTTCCTTTCTTTCACTGACCTGCCACTCTCCTAAACATGGTGCCCTTCTCCAGGGATTGGCCCCTCCTGACAACATGCCCAAAACACATAAGATGCCGTCTAGCCATCCCAGCTTCCAAGGAGCACCCTGGTTGCACTTCATCTAGGATGGATCTGTTGGTTCTTTTGCTCCATCTCCAGTCCTTAGCTTTTTGAGACAGGGTCTTTACACAGCCCAGGCTGGCCTTGAGCTTGCCATCCTCCTGCCTCTGCCTCTGGAATGCTGAGATTACAGGTGTGCGCCACCATGCCCACATGAAGGTATCTTTACACTGCTCAAAACTCTCGTTGAGGAACTGTAAATGGCTAAGTCAGATGCACCCCACTGCTGTGCACTGAGCCACGTCACCCCACCCTGCCAAATTGCTATGGAGAGGCCTTAACCTCCAACGTGATGGTACTTAGAGATGGGTCTTTTGGAAGAAATCTGGGTTTAGATGAATGATGAGGGTGGGGGTTTTGTGAGGGGATTAGTGTCCTCATACAAAAAAATACCAGAGCTCATTCGCTCTCTCCCTTCTCTCTCTTCACCACAAGAGGATGAGAGGGAAAGCTGGCAGCCTACAAGCCACGAACAAAGTTCCCATCAGCCAGCACACCCAGGCTGTGGGGCTTCTCAGCCTCCCAAGCTGAAAGATCCATTTCTGTTGGTGAAGCCAACTATTTACTGCACTGCGTAATAACAAGTGAACTAAGACCTCCATTCAAGTTCTAGTCCGGGCATTTAACTGGTTCGTTACTTTAGGGAAAGTCACCCAACCTTTCCAACCTTCGTACTTTTCCTTCCCTCCTCACAGAGAGGAGAGGAAGGATCTGTGGTGAGGATCGACAGGGATGTGGTAAGCAAGTGCCTTCTAACCTGGAAGAGCTCTGCACTAATCTCATTACTGAGTTATTCAGAGTCTGCCTTTTTATGAAAGAGGGTTCAGGGTAGGGATCAGCCACCTCTTTACTTAATTTTGAATTTCAAGAAATGTATAAACAAAAATTTCTTTTATATAGCAGTATAAATATAATTTCCATGGAGCACAAATATAATTACTTTACCTAACAGATAACAAATCCTTTGTTCAGGCATGTTGGGAAGTTAAAGTCCCTCGGTCTAAGAAGGCTTCAGTTACTCATATACTCATATAAATGTCTAAGTTCACTGAATAGCAGTGCTAGCGGACGTCTGCTACACGCAGTATCCAGCACGATGTCTAGCATTGAAACGCACGGCACATACACCACCACCTCTGCCACCCCACTCAGCACATACAAAACGCATACATAGCAGATAAGAAGCTCACAGGTCTTTTGAATTTAAAAGATCTTAATGCAAGGTGATGGGAGAAGGATGTGGCAATCCACTCCCAAGGCAATCCTGAAACAATCAGCCACTGACACTGAATGGAACAACCAAGCATGGTACTAACAGATTTTTAACAAACCACAGCTACTATTATTTTTTATCATTGCCTATTTTAGAGCATCAGTTCTGAGCGAACTTCACATAAATCCCTTCCTTTTTTTTTTTTTTTTTTTTTTTTTTTTTTGGGCAACAGACAACAACACTAGCTTTTTAAAAAAATTAACATGAATTCTTAGAGCATTTAGGAAAGAAATCAAGATGATAAATGCTTACTCTATCTCTCTTTTTAAAAATTTTACAGTCCTTAAACTGACATGTAACATAGCACTTTCTGTCACCCTACAAAGAATACATTTAAATTGAAGAAGCAGAAGCAAAAGGAGAGGCTTTGTTTGGGCTTAGTTTGTACTCAAGTCCAATAAAACCCTATCCTAGAAGGTAGGGTCATAAAACTAAAAGTCAGGAAAGAAAAGAGTAGCTAATTAGATGCAGAAGCTAAAAGCTCTTTCTTTATTGCTGTCTTGTTAAGTCCTAACAACTGGTCAGGCACAGGGGCTTTGGTGTGCCATTCCAGTTAATGGTCGGTTACAAATTTCCACCATAAACCCATCTTCCTTCCAGCACCTTAAATCTCAGGCACCCGGAGCTAATTAGGAAGAAAAGCTCTTTGGCCCAGGGCATCTCCCTCTCAATCGCAACCCCCTCAACCCCCATCGCCATAACTCTTAGTAAAGCCTCTTGGCTGTACCACTCAGAAACCCAACTCCAGCTAAATTAACCAGGAAAGACAGACACTGGTTCATCGAGGGGGGCTAGCTTACAGAAAGGAGAGATAAGAGCCAGAGCGCTGGGGACCAGACACAGGAGCCACCGACACCAAGACTCACACCCCCACTCTCTCCATTTCTCTTCTCTGCCTCTACTCAGCCTTGTTCTCCATCTCTCTCCACGTGGGAAGAAAAGTAGACATACACAGCTCTGGATTCACAGCCTTTCTGTTCACAACCCCTGACAAATAAATCCCTGGAAGATTTGGGTGGACCCTGCTTAGGCTCTGTGTGGTCCTGTGGTCCAACCCTGCTGGACGGATGGAACCTATGTCTGGCCAGACATCTGCTGCTTACCCATCATAGCTGTCTTAGTCTGTTTTCTATTGCTATAATAAAATACTGAAGACTAGCTAATTTATAAAGAATAAAAGGTTATTTGCCTCATAGTTTTGGAGGCTAGAAAGCCCAAGAACATGAAACTGGCATTGGGTAGAGGCCGTATTGCTGCACTATAGCATGGTAGGGGTACCCTGTGCTGAGACAGAGCAAATATGCTAGCTCAGGTCTCTCTTCCTCTTCTTATGACACCACTAATACCATCACATCTGCAGCCAGACCACTGTGACGTCCGATCCCCTCAGATCTCAGAAGCTAAGCAGGGTCAGGCCTGGCCAGTACTTGGATGGGAGACCGCCTGGGAACACCAGGTGCTATAGGCTTGGGAGACAGACCTGGCAACCCACTCCCAAAAATCAATCCGCCACTGAAAACCCTATGAACAGCAGAGAAGCACTGACAATGGTGTTTCGTCTATTGTACGTAGGGTGGCTATGAGTCGGATACTGACTCAACAGCATCTAACACCACCACCACCATCATGGGGGCCCCACCCTCACGACCTCATCCAATCCTAATCACTTCCTATAGGCTCCACTTTCAAATGCCACTAACAAATAAACTGGAGGATTTAATTTCCAACACGTGGACTTTGGGGGGCACAGTAAAACCATAGCAAAACAGACACTCGGTGATGGGCTTACACATGCACCTTGGGCCCTGGGCATCCCCCAGCAAGCCTCTGAAGCTCCCCATCGGAAGGCTTGCTCTCAGCCTTGGCAAAACAGGCTAAGTTCTAGGCAGTAAAAGTCCTAGGAGAGTCCCTCAGTCAATGCCAGACAGGAGATGGCAGGTGAACGTCTCCCTCTCCTCAACTCACGGGTAAAACATTCTGTGTTCTATACCGTCAGCTGGAGCCCACCACAAGGACAGAGCTCCAGTTGCCCATAACAGTAAGTTGCTCATAATGCTGAGAGCATTACCACACTCTTATTGTTGTTTTAAGGTGCCATAGAGTCAGGTTGGACTCATAGCAACCTTATGTACAGCAGAGCAAAACACTCCCCAATGCTGTGCCATGCCCAGTACTATGCCAGTGTTTCTCTGCTATTCGTAGGACTTTCAATGGCTGATTGTTTTGGGAATTGCTTTGGGAGTGGATTGCCACATCTTTCTCCCATTTCTGCAGTGCTGGGGATTGAATGCAGGGCCTCAAAGAGCTCAGAACAACTGATCAACTGAACACTGATCAACTGAACAGAACACTAGATCAACTGAGCTAAAGCCCAGCCCTACTACACTCTATGTCATTTTTCAATCCCCTTGCCTCATCTCTCTGCAATGGTTAATTCCATATGTCAACTTGACTGGGGTACTGGGTGCCCAGATATATGGTGCCGCATTACCCTGGGTATTCTCATGAGAGTGATTTTGAGTGAGATTAACATTCAGGTTGATAGACTGAGTAAAGCAGACGGCTCCCCCTCTATGACTGGGTAGGCCTCGTTCAATCAGGGGAAGGCCCACACAGAGCAAATGTAGGAGACAGTTCATCCTGCCTGCGGGCCTTCAGACTGATGTTGTTGTTGTTGTTGTTGTTGTTGTTGTTGTTATTGTTGTTGGGTGCCATCAAATTGGATCTGACTCATAGTGACCCTCTGAGGGTTTTTGATGGACAATTGTTTCGGAATTTTTTTCAGGAGTGGGCTACCACATCCTTCTCCTATTTATGCAGTGCTGGGGATCAAACCCAGGGCCTCAGAGAGTGCAGAGTGGCATTCTACCTACTGACCTAAACCCCAGTCCCTTTCACTGGAGCTGCAGCTATATTAGTCCATTTCTCATTACTGTGATGAAATGCCTGTGGCCGGCTACTTTATAGAGAAAAGAGGTTTATTTAGCTCATACTGCTAGACGTTCAAGGGCCCACATCTGAGGACGACCTTCTTGCTGGCAGAGTCCTGAGGCAGTGCAGGGCATCATGTGCCGAGAGACAAGGAGTGCACCTGTGTGTCCCTCTGGTCTTTCTCCCTCTTCCTTCAAAACCACCTGATTCCCACCATAAGGCTCCACCCCAGCTCTAATCCGAATCACATCCTGAAGGCCCAGCCTCTAAAGACCACTGTTAAATTGAGTCTCCACCCTCTAAATCACTCATGAAGGGGATTAAACTTCAACATATCAACCCCTGGCCAACAGACACTCAAGCCACATCCAAACCAGAGCAGTGCCTACTCTGCTCTCCGGGCCACGGAGTTTCTGTGTCTGGACAACGACTTTTCTCTGGTCGCTCAGTCGGGTTATTTGGACAGGCTGACACCATCTCCTAGAGCCATGGCATGACCAGGACTGTGCAGTCACCATCTTCTGCTTCCATGGTCATGGTAATTGGTTTAGAGGGGGGCACGTGGCACCTACGTTCCATGGACAGCCAGTCCCGGGGTTTATGTCAGTGCTCTTGGCCAAGATAAATTTACTTCCCCCTGGGGAAGATGCTAAACTGGTAGAAAATAACTCAGGAGCTGCGAAGGATATAAGGAAAGACCCTGTCTGAGAATTAAGCCTACGTGGGTGAACAGACCTAAAAGCTAGAGAGCAAATGGATTCCAAAGGACGTCACTTAAGCACCTAGATCCAGCCATACTTGAAGTCCAGGTCTATTTGTGGACTTTGAAGGTTCATAGAAATGGCAAGATGTACGCTGGGCATGGTGGCGCACGCCTGTAATCCCAGCAGCTCCGGAGGCGGAGGCAGGAGGATCACAAGTTCGAGATCAGAGGCAGTCTGCGTAACTTAGTGAGACCCTGTCTCAAAAAGTGAAAAACTGGGCTGAGGATGCAGCTCAGTGGCCAAGCACTTGCAGAGCATGCAGGCACGAGGCCCTGGGTTCAACCCCCAGTACCGCAAAAAAAAAAAAAGAAAGAAAGAAAATGGCAAGATGTAACTGAAAGAGTTCTGACTAATATACTAACTCATCTCTTGTTAAGTTTCACAGAATGTAAAAGACAGTATCAATTAAAATTTAACAAATGCAATATGCTGATTGCCTTGGAGGGAAATCAGATTACCTCATCCAAGAATATATAAAGGAAAATACAAAACATTATTTTTTCCAAGAAACTAGAGCACATAAGTCCCATTGCATATAAATAAGGGCCTCAAGGTCAGGCGGCCTGGATTTAGATTAAATGGCTCTGTGATCTTGGATAAGTTAACTGACCTTTCTGGCCCCCAGTTTTCTTCATCTGTAATATGGAGACTTCACTCTTATCCATGGCAGAAGATAGTTGTAGAAATTAATAGATATATAAAGTGCTTAGGACAATGTCTAGCATTCAAAATGTGTGGCATGATTGTTGTTGAAATTACTTATATCATAATAAATGCTGTTAATAGGCAGAGCACGGTGGCACATGCCTCTAATCCCAGCAACTCTGGAGGCTGAGGTGGGAGGATCACAAGTTTGAGGCCAGAGGCAGCCTGCGTAACTTAGCAAGATCCCATCTCCAAATAAAAGCATTAAAAAAATGGGCTGAGAATGCAGCCCAGTGGCAGAGTACTTGCCAAGTATGTGCGAGGTCCTGAGTTCAACCCTCAAGTACTATTAAAAAAGAAAATAAAATAATAAAATAAACAAATGCTGTTAATTTTGTTGCCATTGACTGTTCTATACTGGGTCAACACCAATTTCTATATCCAAAGGAAAATTCCATCATAACATCTCAGTTCAAGGACTAGTTAGATGACTAGCCAGGGAAATGACTTAACTTCTCCAACCAGAACAGCTTCAAGGGAGAAAATTAAAACACAACCAGCCAGTTCAACTGCCATTCACAGAAATTCCCCAATTACCACAATACCCTATATCAAATGCCTGCTGCTGTAGCCCTGTGGCATCAGATCCCATCAGATCTCAGAAGCTAAGCAGGGTCAGGCCTGGTTAGTACTTGGATGGGAGACCGCTTGGGAACACCAGGTGCTGTAGGCTTGGGAGATGGACCAGCAACCCACTCCCAAAGAACATGCAGCTATTGAAAACCCTATGAACAGCAGAGAAGCACTGACAATCATGTTTTGCCTGTTGCAAGTAGGGTCACTATGAGTCGGACACCAACTTGATAGCACCTAACAACAACAACCATATCAAATATGAATTGCTTTAATTGCACCATAAGAACACACTGTGGAAACATCTGACTTGCCCAGAACTGTCTGTCAAAAAGATATTTTGCAGCCAAGCAAATTGCTTAATTGGACATCTAATTTAACTGGAGCTTTTTATCCTATTTATGCCAGGCTTTCTTCCCTTGTTTTTGCCAAATTCTGAATGCTAGGCACCGCTTTCAAAAATAATTTATCTTGGTTTTTTTTTGCTATTATAAAAGTAGCACATGTTCATTACAGAAAAATGGAAAGAATGCAAAAAATACAAAAAGATAAAAGGATACAATTGACCCTAGACTCACACCCACAGAAAGACTACCAACCCTTTAATAAATCCCCTTCTCAAGTTGTTCTGTAATAGATGGTTCTATAGAGTTATCAAAAACAGATATGCAATTTTTGCAGTTCAGTTTAATTTTTCACTCTACAGTTTATGGTGAGTATCCTGACCCGCTTGTAGCCGGACCACTGTCGCGTCAGACCCCGTCAGATCTCAGAAGCTAAGCAGGGTCAGGCCTGGTTAGTACTGGGATGGGAGACCACCTGGGAACACCAGGTGCTGCAGGCTTGGGAGAAGGACCCAGCAACCCACTCCCAAAACTCAATCCACCATTGAAAACCCTATGAATAGCAGAGAAGCACTGACAAGTGTTTCCCCTGTGTCCGCAGGGTCGCTATGAGTCAGACACCAACTCAACGGCACTTAACAACATCTTTACCTACCATTTGAAGACCCTCGTGAATATTTCTAGGAACGTCCGAATGGTCCACCACCAGCCTGTTTAACCCCTTCCCCTAACGCTGCACTTCTGCTGCCGTGTGGATAAATCTGCGTGTGTCTCAGGGACGTTTCCCTACAGGAGTCTCTGCTGGGGACAGTCGTGCACGCAGCTCTCGAGTTTCTGTACACTTGGTGTCAGGTTTTGTTCCAGGGGAGGTCAAGCGGAACTGACACGGACATGGAACTCACACTTACTGTTGTGCCAAAAAGAACAAAGCTTTCATCTCTGAACCATGAGTCCCACGTCTTCTGCCAACAGCCAGGAAAACTCTGGCGGGCGAGCCCCCTGGCCTGCGTGGGGGACAGTGTCTTAGACCATTCACCGTTCCTCACACCCCAGCAGCAAACCTTCTGGGTGGAAGGGCATGGGGAATCACTACGACTTCCTACGTACTGTCTGTTAGCTCTCCAGACTTAAATGCGAGTCACCGCTGGAATCCAGCCTGTCTTTGGAAAGGGCTCTATCTACCTCACGTGGATCTCCCGGGTGACCTTAGGCCACCATGTCTTCTGCTCATCCGGAGCCGCTGCCATCCTAAGCCACCATTTCTACCTGTGAGAAGCTTCTCACAACTCAAGTCCCTCGTGTGAGCTGACCTTCTTTCTGAAGTATTCTTCTGTGTAACAGAAAGTAGGCATGGGGGTCAGAATGGAAGGGAGGAAAAGGGAATTCATTTACTTTCTAAAGTTCCAGGAACAGGGCAAAGACCACTTAGATAATGTTGAAGACATCAATTACTATTATCTGGCAGCAAGCTCCAGTTCAGCCTAAGCAGCTTTAATGGGATCTGCACCCTAGTCTGTGATGTGTCTGAATGAGTGGCCATGTGACCTGAGTGCAGCCAATCAGAGTCCTTCCCTGGGATTTTCACATGGTAACCACATGGTAAGGTCAACCATTATGAAGTAGGGAGGATGGGTGACAGCCATGGTTCTACTCAAGTACAGAAAACCAACCTGGGGGAAAAAAGCAAAGCTATCACATTGAAAACAAATACAAGTGAGTGGGAGAGTGGTCCACGGCGTGGTTTCAGCTGCCCCTGACACTCAGCTGCACTCCTAACGTTCCTGGATTTGGTGATGAGAATCAGTCAATTCCTTCTTTTTCATTTACATTACTTCCAGTGGATTTCTGTCTCTTGCAACCAACATATCCTGGCCATTCATAACAGCCAGCATTCAGCGAGCATTGATTGTGTCACGGTCATTAACCCACCTAATCGTAGCTACAAACAGGGAAGCTAAGGTACTTCTATTAACTCCCAACTGATAAAAGGTTGAGTGACTCACCCAGAGTTCCTCAGCTAATAAGGGGTGGGCTCTAAGTGTAACCCAGAACCCACAGCCTTTGGGATGTTCTAGCACAGTGAGATCAGCTCCTTCCCAGTGCTATGGAAACAGAATTGGTGACAGGAGGAAGGGGTGCTCGGGTAGGCACCCAGCAAGTGAAAGGTGTGTGGCCCCACTCAAGTTCAGCCAGCACTTGTGGTCAGGGCAGGGCAGGGCTCTCTCCAGCCATCCACAGTGTTATGGGTGGAACCGTGTTCCCCCGAAAGTTGTATGCTGAAGCCTTTGGAGATGGGCCTTTACAGAGGCGATTAAGGTAAACTGGGGCTGTGTGGGTATAGCTCTGGTCCAACCTGCCTCATGTCATGCTTTTATCAGAAAAGGAGATTGGGACACACAGAGAGACCACAGACACAAGGCACAGAGGAAAGAAAGGCCCCGGGGGAGGGCCCAGGGAGCAGGGAGCCATCTGCAGGCCAGGGAGGGAGGCCTCCGGTGGAACTAGCCACGCCCGCACCTTGATCTCAGACTTCCAACCCCCAGAGCCAAGGGAAAAGCACTCTCCGTTGCTTAAGCTGTGCAATCTGTGCATTTTATGTCAGCCCAAGCAACCTAATACAGGCGGCAGCACATCCACACTTCTAACTGCCACAGGACACAGCAGGCGTGTGGGTGTGCACACGCGCACATGCATAAACACATGTTAAAAATATGGAATCAGTGAACCTCGTTCCCACATGCTAGCAGCTCACAAACAGATGCTCCGTGGGGGAGTCTGGTTTATTTTCCCGGTTCCCCTCCCAGCAGTTCCTCCTACCCGCTAGGGAAATGCTTTGCATCTAAAGCTCATGTCCTCAGCTCAGGTGTTGGTAACCTGGCCCTCTGTCTGTATTTTTTAATGGAAAAAAATTCCGTATCTTGGATTCTTCTTTTGTTTGTTTGCAGTACCAGGTGGGTGAACCCAGGACCTCGCACATACTTTGCAAGTGCTCCACCTCTGAGCTGCATCCCCAGCCCTTTTTTGATTTTTTGAGTTGAGACAGGGTCTTGCCAAGTTACGCAGGCCTCGATCCTCCTGCCTCTGCCTCCTGAGACACAGGGATCACAGATGTGTGCCACCGTGCCCAGCTGCATATCATATTTTAACCAAAGTCTTGGCCAAAGAAGAGATAGTAAAAAAGGAAACCAGCTCAAAAATGGAAACAATGTCAACTAACGAGCAAACTATTCAAGGTTACCAGTAGAGGATTAGCCAAGGGCTGGCCTTCCGGAGCTGGCCACCTGCTGTGTGTGTGTGTGTGTGTGTGTGTGTGTGTGTGTGTGTCTGTCTGTCTGTCTGTCTGTCTGTCTGTCTGTCTGTCTGTGTCAGAAGCACAAAATGGTGTGAGGTCAGGAAGGAAGATTGGAGGAAATAGGGAGACAGGATTTTTACAGCCTCCTCAGAAAACAGGTTTATATTTCCTGAGATGGAACGGTTCAAAGCTTCAAGTTCCCCTCAGAGAGAAATGAGTGTCGTCCCCACGTACACCACGTGGACCTCACGCACTGAACTCGCGCACAGCCTTCCCCCACAACACGTGGTAGAGATCTCCGTTGCCTCCTTCCCTGGAGAGCAGAGAACTAATCACGGCCCCGATGAAGCTGAGGCTTCTGGGTCTTTTCCCTGCATGAGTCCTTTTAAATACGGGACCCATGGACTCCAGGTAAGGAGGGAAGCCAGGCAGCAAGAATGAAGCACCTCCAAGGCCACGTTTCTGATCATTTCCTACAGGAGAGCTCTGAAGAATCGGACATAAATATTCAAAGGCTCCAGGGACTTTATATTTAATTTTTCATTCCAAATGGATATTCCCTTTTGTGCTTATTTCCATATTCATAATTTTATATTCTTTTTCTTAAACAGAGACCCCCCAAACTGGATAACCTTCAGGCCCCACAAAACCCAGATCTGGTTCTACCAAAGTAGTATATTCTTCGTGCCATTTTAAAAGAGATCCTAGTTATTTCTGAGCATCTCAGACTTTCTGGAACCAACACAGGTTCGATTCTAAATATTCCACTGTCTAAATTTAAAGACCCTAGAGGAAGACAGGTCCCTATTCTCACTATAAAATAACTAATTACACTTGTAGGAAAAACAAAAGGTAAGTCTAAATGTAGATGCCTCAGCCCTTAACCTAGTCAGGCTTTAGATAAATGTCAAATTCCCAGGCGTAAATGGGGAGTGGAGAATTAAAAGCCACCCCAGTTGGCTTACAGAGTTTACTTAATAACTTGGTCCTTAATTGATAGGAGCAAGCTTTTTTGAAAAATTAAACAAAATAACCTACCCTTTGCTACATAATAAAGTAATAGGTAACTTTCATTAACTATGTTATATCTTGATAAAGGTCCCCTATTTTAACATTCAAAGTTATCCCATGAAATAGTTACCATGGTTCTAATCTTACTGGTGAGAATACAAAGTGAGACTCAGAGAGGTTAAGAATTTACCCAAAGTCACAGTGCTAGTGAGTAGAGAACTAGAACTCCATTCTTCTGGTTTTAAAGCCTATGCTCTTTCCTCTGCCCCTCACTCTGTGAATTCAGTGACCACTTCCTACGTGAGTCAGGGCTTGGATCCAGGATGGGCTGGGCTAGGCTAGGCTGCAGTACCCAGCAGCCCCTGAACCTCAGTAGGTGAAAAAAGGAACATCGCATTTCTCACACTGCATGCCAACCACAGGTCACGGGAGGCTGTGCTTCCAGGACCAGGCTTCCAAAGCAACCATGCTGCCGGTGCCTACTGCAGAGAGGAGTGTGGTGGACGGCACACTGGCTCTGAAAACCGCCACCTGGAAGTGACAACGGTCACTTCTGTGTATGTTCTCAACCAAGCCTGGTCACATGGTCCTGCTGATGTCGGGGTAAAGAGGTGCTCCTTCATATGCCCCAAAGAGAAGAACAAGAAAGACCCAGTGGACCTCTTAAAAGACCTGTGTCCCATCCAGATGAGAGCAGACACCTCCGCGTCTGCTTCTCCATCAGAGGGTGGGAGGAGGGAGTCATAACTTCCCCACAGTGGTCCAGAAAGACATTAACGATTCTTGGTTTGGGGTGCTTTCCTTAAAAACAGACCCGATTAGTCCAGAAGATAATTCTGTCAATAAGTCTCAAAACCTAGGCAAAGACCTATATGTGCATGACCCCCATGCACAGTAGAAAAATGATTCTAGAAACACCTCCAGGCCTCCTTTCCCTGAGCGTGACTCATCCTGACCCTCTGACTCTACATGGTCAGGACAAAAGACGCTTGATCCTAGCCAGGCACGGTGGCTCACACCTGGAATCCCAGTGACTTGGGAGGTGGAGGCAGGAGGATCACAATTTCAAGGCCAGAGGCAGCCTATGTAACTTAGACTCTGACTCAAGATAAAAAAGGGGCTGGGAGTGCAGCTCGGTGGTAGAGCACTTGCAAAGTATGTGGGAGGCTCTAGGTTCAGCCCCCAAGTACCACAAAAAATTAAACTAAATTAAATTAAAAATAAAAATGCTGGATTCTGCCAATGGAAGACACCTGTACCTAAAGCTAACAGGATGCAGAAGACAGGGCTGGCCTGCTTAATACCATCACTGCTTGCTGTGGGATGCTCTGGGTCTGGAAAATCACATTGTTCTTTACTTACTCACTTCTTCAACAACTATTTACTGAATTCACATGGACTATGGTTATGAACACAAACTATAGAGAAAGAGGGCCTACATTTAAATCCTAGCTCCCCTGCTCATCAGCTGACTTCTAAGTGCCTCAGTTTCCCTATCAAGAAAAACAGGGAGTATAACTCATAGTTATCTACTTCATTGGTAGGGCTGGGATTTAGCTCAGTTGGTAGGGCACCTCTCTGCAGTCTCTGAGATCCCAGATTCAATTCCCAGCACCACAAAAATGGGAGAAGGACGTGGCAATCCATTCCTGAGGCAATCCAAAAACAATCAGCCACTGAAAACCCTATGAGGGTCACTATGAGTTGGACACTCAACGGCACCTAACACCACCACCTCATTGGTTGAGCTAATGCATGCAGATACCTCATTGGTTGAGCCAATGCATGCAGGCACCTCATTGGTTGAGCTAATGCCTGCAGATATTCCATGCCTGTCAAAGTGCTATGTACTTTTGTTGCCATTACACTATGTGTCAGAAACTCTTCCAAAGGATAAAGGATGCAACAAAGAATAGGACAGACAGACGGTTTTTTGGAGCTTGTACTATAGTGAAAGAAAGAGTCTTTATTACCAAGCCACCCCTGATCCAGCCATGCCTGAAGCTAACACTGCATCCTTGAATAGTCCAGTTTCCTAAAGCAAGAAGTCCTTTCTCCCTTCTGCGTGGGCCAGCTTGAGCTGACTCTCTCTCTTGTGCAAAAGTGTTCTAACTAGCCCAACCCTCCACCTATTTCTACTCACGCTCCAGTCCCCTTTCAGCTGAGGGCCTATTCATTTGCAGCTAACACCTCTCCAAGGCTCTACGTCATTTGCACCTAACGTCATCATTGTGTCAAATCTGTTAAACCACCTGGTAAGGCCCTTGAATATTCAAACCAGCACAGAGTTAGAAATTATAAGCAGTAAATTATAAGAAGCATTAAACAGAAGCATGATGTGGATCGTTCCACCAAAGAGCAACGAAATCCATCTTGGTGTCTACACTTTTTGTGGAAACCATGACTATCCTTTTAAAATCTTTTTTCATAAAGAATAATTTACTAAACAAATTATATTCCCTCTTATTTTATCTCATTAATCACTTCTTAAGTGCCAGCTAATTTCATCCACATAAAGCATTTGTCTCACTCTACAGAGACCCCCTCCATATCAACAGGACTCGTGTCATTTTCATGGGCAAGAACTGGTGGGTGTTGGTAAAGTGCACAGAGATATGGAAGCCAACAGGGCTCCTTCTGAGTCCCAGCTCCACTGCTTACTAGCCGTAGACTGCAGCTCGGGTTTCCCCTGGAGCACATCACGAGACAGGAATCCACGTGCGAGTACTTTACTGGGGAGGCAAAGGAACAGTGACAGGACGAATAAGATGGGTGAGGGAAGGCAGCCGATGAAAGCACATCAGCAAGCAAGTCGCCACTTTGGACACCTGGGGCGTAAGCCCACTGGGAAACCCCACACATCTGGTGGGGTCTGGCAAGTGTTTAATGACTGAATCTCCAGAAAAATATAAAAACCCCAGATTTGTGGTGTCTGCCCACACACAGGGTATAAACACTCCCGCTGTGGCTGATTTCACATACCCAGCATCAGGTCCCGGAACAAAAACCTGGGGAAAGATGCGCATGGACAACTCTTGTGGGCTAGAGGAGCCTACTGTGGCACGCCACGGACCATGCCTCACAGTCAGCTCACCCCAGAGTAAGGCAGCTGTGGAACTAATGGATATTTGCTTTTGGAGGCAAAGCTGTTAACTCCCTCAGCACTTCCATGATGCCACAAGGTAAGATGGTGAGTCTTCATTGCCAACCTGACTGGACGTAGAACCAACTCAAGACAGGTGAGGGGCACTCCAGGATGGGTCTGCGAGAGAGGATTAACTGGAGGGGACAACTTACCCTGAATGTGTGGAGCACCATCACACAGGCTGGGGAAAAAAAGGGACAAAAGGAGAAAGCCAGCCCAGTGCCGGCAGCCCCCTTTCTCTACCTCCTGGGCACCTTGATGTGACCTGAGCTGCTCCGCCATGCTCCCCTACCATGACGGACCGAACCCACGGAAACCACGAACCCAAATAAATCTTTCCTCCCTTAAGTCATTTACGTCAGGTATTTTGACCACATCAACAAGAAACGTAACTAATACACATGAACAGGCAAAGAAGGTTTACAACCAAAGTCCTTAGGAAGAGAAATGCAGATGTATCTGATTGGTCTAGTGGATGTGGAACGGTTTCTGCTACCCTGTGTGGTAATGGAAGAGTGATTTCACTTCTCTACGTGCCTGATCCTCATCAGTAAAACGGGGCTTCGTTATATATTCCAAGAATTATTTATGGAGTGCTTGGTGTGGACCAGGCTCTATTCAGGCCACTGGAGAGAGAATGTTGAGCAACGACGACAAACTCACTGTCAGAGCTCACACATTCTCGTGCAAGAGAGAGCCGCCAGACACACAGACCCGTAAGTAACAAAGACCATTTCAGAGAAGACAGGAACTATGACGTTAGAAGGCGTGTTGGTTCAGTTTTCCATCAGTGATGCAACACCTGAGACAATCAGCTTCAGGCAGAAAAGATTGATTGCGGCTCACGGTGTCAGAGCTTTCGGTCTATGGCCGGCTGGCTGCACTGCTAAAGGACTGTGGTGGGCAGAACCTCGAGGAGGGGAGCACATGGCAGGGTGAAGCTGCTCCCCTCATGGCGGCCAGGAAGCAGAGACAGAGAGAGGAAGGATCCAAGGACAAAACACACTCTTCCAGTGAGTACTTCCCCCAACCAGGTCCCTCCTCCCAAAGTTTGCACCACCTTCCAATAGCCCATTCAGCTATGAATCCATCCGTGGATTAATCCATTGATGAGGTTGGAATCCTCATGATCCAATCATCTCCCAAAGGCCCCACCTCTGAACACTGCTGCACGGGGGACCAAGCCTTTGGGGGACATTCAAGATCCAGACCCTAAGAGAGGGCAATGTGAGGGGAAATAACTTGGAAGAGAGGGCAGAATGGGGAGCCTTTCCACAAGGGCAGCAGGTAAAGTGAGGCCCAGCTGCTGCAAGTGCGTGCTGTGGGGAGATCTGGGGAACAGCATTCCAGGCACAGGGAATGGCAGGGTGAAAGTGCTGAGGTGGGAAAAAACACAGAAAAGAGCTCATCACGGAAATGAACAGAAGCCAGTGTGGCTGCTCATGAATGAGTAAGACAGGGGTAACCAGGGATGGAACGGGGAGCACGGGTGGGAATCAGGGTGTGCAGTGCCTGGTCAGCCTCACGGGGTTTATCATGGGGGCGCAGTGGGCCTCACTGGGCCATCGCCCAGGAAGCCACCATGTTTCCTCCTCTTCCAGTTCATCCCAGGCTCATCGCCTTTGCTCATAGGAGCTGGAAGTCTGGAACCTCCGTCCAGGTCTCCTTTCTCATGGTCCACAAATCCTGAAGATTCAGTTAATCCAAAGGTTGCTTCCAACTCCAGGCAGATAGCAACCTGGGAAGCCTGGTCCATTCACTGGCCACCCATATCTACTGCCTCTTGTTCCCCAGGCTACCCCAAAGTGGAGCTGTTGAAAGCCCACTCAGTATATCCTGGGTGTTCTTACCCACTCCTGTGACAATGTCCATACCATGCAGCCCCCTACATAGGACACAGTGATCCCCTCCACACTTCAGGTCCCAGTGTTCAGCAACTGGAACTTAGGTGCAAACCCTCAAATCTTTCATCATGTTTCCCTCTAGAGCCTCCAGGGTCCAATCCTACAGAGGTCAGTTGGGACCTCCCCAATCTATTTTTAGTCTAGGGTTCCCATGGGTCCATAACTGGAATGGCCTTCACCTTTGGGGTAATTTTATTTCTGCAGTTTCTTTTCCTTTCCCTGTCATGGGCCATAAATTGGAAATATTCTGATTGATCCACATATATTTCCAAATCTCATAAGAGTGAGCTAGGAGAAGAATGAGGAATAGTCAATTTTAAGAGCATAGAGCTCTGTGCTTATGTTGAGATATGTATCTTTTTCATATCCTTTTAATCAATCTCATCACCCCATTGTATGGATGAGAACATTGAGGCTCAGGAAGTTAAATCCCTTACCCTAAGCCACATGCAAATAAGTGACAGAAGCATAATTTGAATCTAAGCAATCTAACATGAAAGCCCAAGCTTTCAAGCCCTATGGGCACACCCTCTCTAACCTACTTCCTGCCATAAACGACTACACCTTCTCCCCAAAAACTCATTTGGCCCCAAGGTTCTTGGTATAATCTGCTTATGCAGGTCAAAAGAGCTTTTATATTGTACCCAATTCCAAGACAACCTACAAAGCAAGAGTCCATGCAAATGCCTAACCACAAGACAAAGGTAATCTAAGGCATGTTTCCACCAAACAAGGAAATCCAAGTCATAAAAACTAATTTCTTGTTGCTTTCTGGTCTTTAAAATCTTGGCAGAGAATATATATCATGACACCAAATTCTTGCACAATTCAGAAGAAACGGCAAGTCAGTTTTCTTGATGTCAGTGGGACCCTGGCACGAAGGCCAATCAAGTTCCAGGAATACTAACTAGTGAAATCCTTTGCCATGTCTATGAGAATCTGAAGTCATAAAGACTGGCTCAGTCTGTCACAGGTACCACACTGGAATGCCTCTTTATCTCCCTCCATTTTCTTTTCTTTCTCGCAATCCCAGGTTGGGTTTGCATTCTGTGCTTTGGGGAATTCTATTGCTGGACCTCCCTCTCCCCTAAATAGCCAGCTGTGAAAGGGTTCTTTGCAGAACAAGCCTCTGCCATGACCTGGCTGTGGATGAGTGACATTAATGTGACCAGGAGGGCAGACACAATGGATGGCCAAGGTTAAGCCCCTAACTCATGGGGCCTCCACTGCCCATCTGTGAAACGACTCCCCCAATGCCGGCCTGGGGCACTGTTTGCTTCGAAGCAGCCAAGAGCACCTGGATAAAAAGGAGTCTCCTTTCCCAACACACTAATGAAGAGAGAGAAGACTGTAGGGGTTCGCAGGGCATGTGCTTTGTCCAGCTCCAGAAGACCCGGTTCGTATAGAACTCTGCCACCTACCACAGGGCTCGCCTTGGGCATGCCTGTCATCTTCCTGGTCCTTGGTATCCCCACCCCCAATGGAGGGACAACAGTGTCTTCCCCAGTGAGCCTTGAGGACCAAATGAGATTAAGCTTGCGGAAGCTCTTTGTAAACTATGAAACGGTACCACAAATAAAAACTCCCTGAGCAGAATCTGCCAGAAGTCAATATAGCACAGTGCTTAAGGCTTGGTTAAGTTCTGAAATCAGACTACTTGGGTTCTAGTGTAACCACATGCAAATTAACTTCTTGGAGCCTCAGTTTCCCCACTTACAAAGTGGACACAGTGGCAGCACCTTGCTCGTGAGTTGTGTTTTAGATAGGATTAGGAGATGTGTGTTCACTAGAAATGGAGGAAATAAGGTTAGGGCTCCTCTAAAATGGTCTGAAACACTCCCCACAGGATGGGCGGACTGGCCAAAGACCCCTGTGCTTTCTTCCCTAATGAAAACTCCGGGAATTTGGATGGGTGTCTCCCATCTACTGTCCACCCTAAAGCTCAGGCTCTACCATCCTGACACAGTCAGGGCTCAGAAAACAAACCACGGCTGGCCTGCAGGGGAACAAGATGGTCAAGGTGTCCCCACCAGGCCCCTTCCAAGAAGCAGAACCCTGACTTGAACCTCTATCTACTGGTTTTGTTGTTGTTGTTGTTGTTGTTGTTGTTATTGTTGTTATTTTCTTTTCTTTTCTTTTGTGGTACTGGGAGGCTGAACCCAGGGCTTCATTCATACTTTGCAAGCACTTGGCCACGGAGCTACACCCCAAGCCCCTTTTTCTTATTTTTTTTTTTAATTGAGACAGTCTCACACGGGCTGCCTCTGGCCTTGAACCTGCCATCCTCCTGCCTCCACCCCCTGAGTCATGGGGATTACAGGTGTGTGCCACCACACCTGGCTCTCCTGTCTTGATATGAAATCTATTTCCAATTCCTGTGACCTTGGAAAACTCCCCTGGATGTCCGTTGGGTATCTCAAACTCAACCTGTCCGAGAATGAGTCGTTCTGCCTCCTTAGTAAATTCACTCCTATTTCTGCCTTCTCTTTCCCAGTATTATCACCACAGTTCAGCCCGTTACCCAGGCCAAGAGCCTGAACATCATCTTTGAGTCCTTTCCCCTTACACCTCACATGTAGCCAATTGACACATTCTCTTTAATCTACCACCTTAAGCCATGGTCTTAATTTGGGAACCATCGCTTCTCATTTGGACTTGTCTTTGTGGTCATATATGGCATCAAGAGACCCAGCCATTGCTCCCTAATCTAAGACCAGCAACAGGAAGAACAGGCACTGAGAGAGAACGTTTGTCCCTATGATAAAACACCCACATTACCCTTCTCTTTGCATTTTAGTGGCCAAAACTAAGTTACATTGCCACAGCCAGCTTCCTGAAAGAATGAAAAAGGTGGAATTCTTTCAGCTGAATCTATGTCACCCTAATCAAAATCAGGATTTTAGCTTCCTTCCTGTCTCAAAAATTCACACTTAAAATCATTAGATGGAACCCAACAAAATAAGCAGCCATGACAAGGGATAGGACAGAGCCACAGCTTGCGGTATTAAATCTGACGGTGGGTGTATAACCTTAATCAAGTCACGAGAAGACATCAGACAACACCAAAATTGAGCCCTCACACAAAACACATGGCCTGTACTCTTCAAAAGCATCAAGATCAGGAACTCAACAAAAGGATCAAAGAACCCTTCCAGAATAAAACACAACCACCCAATCCTATGCACGGGATCCTTTGTAGAAGACATTATTGGGACAGGCAGTGAAATTTGAACAGGGTCTGTGGACTTGACAGTAGTAATATACCAACGTTAATTTCCCGATTTTGATAACTATACACAATGATAAAATAGGAGAAGGACCTTTAAGGTAAGAAATACACACTTTTAAAGTATTGAGAGATGAGGGACAGAGTGTCAGAAATTTACAGATGATTCAAGGGAGGGGGAATGTGTTTTGTACCATATTTGGAACTTTTCTCTAAGTTTGAACATTTTCCAAAAAAAGTCTTGATTTTGAAGGAAAGAGAATGTGGACATTCTGGTATGTCAATAGCAGGCTACCCCACAGATGGTACTTACGTAATATATAAGCTGATGTCGTTCCATAGAAGTAATATTTAAAGCCAGGGCCGAAGATAGGGAGCCAGCCAATTGAGGAGTAGGGAGGCAAAGGGTTAAGGAAAGGGTTAAGGAACAGCATGTGCAAAATAGCTGAATCTGTGCTCAGAGTTACAACTCTAAGTATTTGAAAAATAAACAAGTAACTAGCAATGTGATTGAAAAGAACAAACTGTTATTCCTTCAGAAACATGAGTAAGCACCTCTGTGCAGAGGACCTTGCAGCGCTCAGCTATGGCCCCAGCGATGCTGTGAAACAAACTATCAGGAATTCTTAGCAAGTATGTGTGGGCTGGTTGAAGCCGGGCTGCTTGGGCTGTGGGTCTGCAGGTGTGCAGGGGAATTTCTGCGCCACACATAATCTCATATTTCTAGGACCAATGACCAATGAAGTCATATTGTCCCCAAGCTGAGAGCGCAAACTAACCACGCAAGAGCATTTCAAGCCTCTAACGAGGATTACATCCTCTCACTTCCCAGTAGCCAAAGAAAGTTTGATGGTCAAAGAATGGGGAAGTACACTATACCCACCATCAGGACAAAGCAAGTTTGGTGGCCCAGCCAGACATCAGTGAGGCAAAGGGGAAGGGAGTGAATACTTACAGAAACATACACTGATCTACTATAAAGCTTACACCTCATAAAAGAGCCACCCTTGGAGATAGCTACTATTCAATCTATGTGATGGGTCAAAAGGGAGGAAACATGACAAGGCTCTTTTAAGTATTTTATCCATGTGGTGGTGCATACCTGTAATCCCAGCAACTCGGGAGGCTAAGGCGGGAGGATCATGAGTTTGAGGGTAGAGGCAGCCTGTGTAACTTAGCAAGCCTCTGTTTCAGAATAAAAGTTTTTTTGCATGGGTGGAGGTGCAGCCCAGTGGCAGAGCACTTGCAAAGCCCTGGGTTCAAACCCCAAGTAATGCAAAGGAAAGAAAGGAAGGCAGGCAGGCAGGCAGGAAATAATTTTGTACACTTTGTTGTTGTTGTTGTTAGGTGCCGTCGAGTTGGTATCTGACTCATAGTGACCCTCATAGGGTTTTCAATGGCTGACTGTTTTGGGATTGCCTTGGGAGTGGATTGCCAGGTCCTTCTCCCATTTTTGGGGTGCTGGGAATTGAACTCGGGACCTCAGAGACTGCAGCACAGCGCTCTACCAACTGAGCTAAATCCCAGCCCATTGTACACTTTAGACACATTTCTTGAGGCCTCACCAGAAAATACGTCAAATGTATTATAGTCAGTCTCGATTTCCCTGAGTTTCTCATCACAGATTCAAACAACCATAGATTGAATTTCTCTTTTTAACTGTGTCTATCCTGAACATACACATAATTTTGTTCTTGGCATTATTCCCAAAAGGATACAGTATCACCACTGTTTACAGAGCATTTACATAGTATCAGGTATTATAAGTAACCTAGAGATGATTTAAAGTATATGGGAGGATGTGCTAAACTTATGCACAAATACTATGCCAGTTATATAAAGCAATTGAGCATCCATGGATTTTGGTATCCAAATGGGGGTCATGGAACCAAGCTCCAACAGATATTGAGGGATGACTATGCAAATCTGCCTGCATTCTATAGTGAATAGACTTTTTTTTTTTTTGCTAGAAATATTTCTTTGAGAAATTTTTAAATTTTGCTCCTGAAATTACTTGGCAATAAGTGACTCATTTAATCTTTGATTGGATGTGATTTCTGAGCAATTGTGCATACTCAGAAGCTCTTGAAAGTGAGAAATTCTAACTATCCATGTTTTTAGATGTAATGAAATCTCTGTGAACATTAAATTTACCAATTAGTGGTACTGACAAAGTACCACCATTTGGAGGTAGTTTTGATATGTTCATTAATTTCAATTCTGCTGTTTGCTCTTTGCATGCTGGCGCTGAGAATTTCTTTGCTCAGGTTTAAAGATTTCTGTTGTTAGGTGCGGTCGAGTTGGGTCCAACTCCTAGCAACTCTATGTACAACAGAATGAAACACTCCCCAATGCTGTGCCCTGCCTGGCACTATGTCAGTGCTTCTCTGCTCTTCGTAGTGTTTTCAATGACTGATTGTTTCGGGAGCACATTGCCAGGTCCTTCTATTTTTGCAGTGCTGGGATGGAACCCAGGGCTTCAGAACATGCAGAGCAAGTACTCTACCAACTAAGCTAAACCCCAGCCCTAAGCATTTTTGTAGATCTTTGGAAAACTCTTAGGTCTCAGAAAGAGCCTATGCTCAACGAATTAGAAACACATGTTTCTGGAATCAAAGCTCACTGGTAAGCCAGGTATGATGGTGCACACCTATAATCTCAGCATTCAGGAGAGCGAGGCGAGAGGATCTCAAGTTCAAAGACAGCCTGGGCTGCATGGTGAGACCTTGTCTTGAAATTCATGGAGGAAAAAAAAAAAAAGCTTTGGTCAGGAAATGGGTAAATGTGTACACTCCAACCCGGAGCCCTTACCACGAGGACATACAAGCAGCCAGCCCCAGGAGAATCAATCCATGTCGGAGGCTGCCTCCACACCAGGCAGGCTGCTACTCCACTGAGCACGACATCTCATCCACAAAGCCGTTCACGCTGTCCCCACTCCATTTGTAAGGCAAATAAAAATGTCATCTTCCAATCCTGGCTCATTTCATCTTCTGTGAAAAGTCTCTCCTCCCAATGCCCAGCCATCATTTCCCCGTCGTGGTTTAAGAAATGAGTAATAAAGTTGGCCTCACAGTGGGTCCCCCAAGGACCCAGATATGATTGAAGGAGCGATAACATACCCCAACGCCCAGAAGAAAGTTTGCTCAGGAATGTAGCAGAGCTACAGTCAGCAGCGACTGAGTGAGTCTCACAGATACCATATACTGCCTGCGTTCAATTAGTTGTGTGTACATTTGCACAGCAGTCATTCCAATGGACACAAGAGGTCACGAACATTTAGCTCTCTGCCCCTTCTGCTGATTTGGGGGCTTGGGAATAATCACCACCTATGAAGGGAATTCTGGAAGAGCAATGAATGCGAACCACTGCGGTTGCCACCTTTCCAGCCCCTACCCTGTGCCAAGCATTTACATACACAAATGGGGCACCCTGAGTCTTGAATGAGGTCCTGTTTATGTTACTTGTAATTTCCACCACCTAGTTCAGCACCTGGCACATGGCAGCCGCTCAAAAAATACTCATGGAGTGGATAAATGGAAGAGTCAATGCCTCAAAGACCCTGACTTCCAGATTATCAGCACCAAGACCCAGCTTTTGAGGTCCTTCCACATCACTCTGTCCTCAGTGCCTCTTAGTGAGTAGCCAGGGGATATGTCACATGAACTCTTCCATCCGTGCACGCACGCACCACTACCGTGCCACGGTCACTCCTTCCAAAGGCCACCACTCACACCTCTATCAGGTGCTCTGCGGTTCTGGGGGCTCTCAGTTTCTTGGAACAATCCTTGTACTGTCCCATCAGAGCTCACAGGAGGAAGACACTTGCTTTCCTATACACTTTTTTTGTTCATAATGCATATGGCACTTGAAAAAAATCAAATTAGAATACAGTATAAATAGTATACACAAACACAAATATTTTTTAACAGAATCAGAAACATATGTACCAAAATGCTAATATGTTTATCTCCAGGTGGGAGGATACTGGTTAATTTTTTTTTTCTTTTTCTATTCTTTTTCCCCACAAATATGTTTATCAAGAACAAATACAAGCCAGGTGAGGTAACACATGCCTGCAATCCCAGCAGTTGAGAACGTGGAGCAGGAGGAGCAGGAGTTCCAGGCCAGCCCAGGATACATAGTGAGCTCAAGGCTGGCGTGGGCCACACAGCAAGATTATGTCTCAACAAACGAAAAGCCAAAACAGAACAAGCAAACTAAAAGAATAGGCATACCCTACTTTAAGGAATGTTTGGCTTGTTGAAGGGGTGCTCTGGATAGCCACTCAGGAATTGAGGAGGTGAGCCCCGTAGGAATCCTCTGGGGGGCCAGGCACCATGGCTCATGCCCGTAACCCCAGCACCTGAGGAGACTGAGGCAGAAGGATCACGAGTGCAAGGCCAGAGGCAGCCTGTGCAATTTAGTGAGACCTTATCTCAAAAGAAGTGAAATAAAAAAAGGTGCCGGGGTGCAGCACAGTGGGAGAGCACATGCCTGACATGTGCATGGCCCTGGGCTCAACTCTCCAGGACTTCAAAAGAAAAGGAAAGGAAAGGAGGGGAGGGGAGGGGAAGGGAAGGGAAGGGAAGGGAAGGGAAAGAAAGGAAGGAAAGAAGGAAGGAAAGAGAAAGCAAGCAAGCAAGCAAGCAAGCAAGCAAGGAAGGAAGGAAGGAAGGAAGGAAAAGAAAAGAAAAGAAAAGAAAAGAGGGAGGGAGGGAAAAGAAAAGAAAGAGAAAGAGAAAGAAAGGAAGGAAGAAAGAGGGAGGGAGGGAAGGCAGGCAGGCAGGCAGGGAGAGAAGGAAGGAAGGAAGGAAGGAAGGAAGGAAGGAAGGAAGGAAGGAAGGGAGGGAGGGAGGGAGGGAGGGAGGAAAGAAGGCACGCAGGCAGGCGGGCAGGCAGGCAGGCAGGCAGGGAGAGAAGGAAGGAAGGAAGGAAGGGAGGGAGGGAGGGAGGGAGGAAAGAAGGCAGGCAGGCAAGCAAGCAAGCCAGTCACCCATTCCATTCAGCAGGGCACCTTTCTGGGGGCTCAGCAAGGTGGCGGAGAGCACCCTACCCCAGGAGCAGCTCTCTTCACAAACAGAACTTAGTCCTGGAGTTGGGCAAGTGGTGCCCGCCTGGGATCCCAGCACTCAGTAGGCAGAGGCAGGAGGATCTAAACTGCAAGGCCAGCCTGGGCTACCTAGTGAGACCCTGTCTAATAAACCAAGGGCTGGGGTGTGGCTCAGTGGCAGAGTCCTTGCCTAGCAAACACAAGGCTCTAGGTTCTCCCCCAAGCACTGCCAAAAATAAAGCCCATTTTTACCAGAGAGAGGAGGAAATCCATCAATTGAGATTTTACCTCCTCACTTCCTCTACAAATTCCCCCCAAGGATCCGTTTCCCATACACCAAGAGCAGCCCAGCTCTGACAGGCTATTTTCTACCCTCCAATGACCTGTCTCCTGGTCCTTCTGCCTTGGAAGAGTAAGGCTTCATCATTCCGAGCAAACATCTGACTGTCCCCACTCCTGACACAGTCAGTCATCTCTCCACTTAGGCATTCAAATGACTATTTAGTGAATGCACATGGGGCCAGCTGTGGTGCCAGGTGCCAGGAACACCACAGCGAGCCACCTCCAGATTTAGTTCCTGACCCCATGGAGCTCCCAGTCCATGGGAGGAATCACTCATGAATCAAACACACACAGTAACAGGTGTATAATCAGAAACCAGAGCAGGTGCTCTACAGGGACAGAATATGGTCTAATATATACAAGCTGTGTTAGCCTCCAGATGAAGCACCTGGGTTCTGATGGCTGAGTAAGAGTTAAATAAAGCTCCCAGGGTCTGCCAGAGGTCAGGCTATCTTTGGATCTGTCCCACACACTATATTAACTGTCCCTATTAGTCATTCCTTATGTGCCAGGTATGTTGACCATATACACTTTATACACATCACGTTTAATCCCCACACCAAGATTTAGGCCTTATCATTATCCCTATTTTACAGATGAAGAGACAGAGGTTCAGAGTGGCCCATAATTTCTCCCAAATGCTGTAGCTATTACATAGCAGAGCCAGGACCTCAACCCGTGTGACTCCCTCTGCAAAGGTCACTCTCCTTCCCCTAAACCATGCTGGCCCATCTGGGGAGCTGGAAATTAGGAGACTATTTTCAGAATGACAACACTCCTTCATCATCAGAGAAAGTCTGGAAAGAAGAGGAGAGGTCTGCAGGAAGGCACGGCGGGAGGGCGAATTCTAGACAGAGGAACAGCATGAGGATGTGACCCCACAGCACGCACGCCCCGGGAGCCATAAATATGGCAGGGAGGCCATCCCAGAGGCCAGAGGACAGCAGGTCCTGGACATGCATTAGATAAAGCCACAGCAGCATGGGGTGGGGGAGCTTAGGTAAGGGAGCCAGACATTCACAATTATATAAAACCATCCAGTCTCCCAGGCCCAGCCCACTTGCGAATCACAGCGTGATGCTGTAGCAAACCTCAGCTGTAAATGGAGCCTACAAATGGCGCGGTCACCAATCTGCTTCCACTTGGGGAAGAGACAGAGGCAAGGGGAGAGGCACTTCGCCCACTTTTAACAAATGTCTCCTGGGAAGACAGGTGGTCAGCGGCGTAAGTCTCCATGTTGACAGTGGCTGGGGGACAAGAGGACAAACCATCTATCAGCTAGAATAAGAAGTCACACCTTCAACAAGCTTATTGTAGTTAGGTACCGTCAAGTTGGTCTGATTCACAGCAACCCGATATACAATAGAATGAAACATTCCTTGACACTGCACCATGCCCAGCACTATGTCAGTGCTTCTCTGCTATTCATAGGGTTTTCAATGGCTGATTGTTTTGGGAGTGGGCTGCCAGGTCCTTCTCCCTAGCCTGCAGCACCTGGTGCTCCCAGGTGGTCTCCCATCCAAGGACTAACCAGGCCAACCCTGCTTAGCTTCCAAGATCAGGTGGGATTGGACACAGGGGGCTGTGGCTTCTGACCTTGACAAGCCAGAGGAGTTCTTTTTCCCGCCTCGTGGCCTCAGGCTCTGGACAAACGCCATAACAACTTATGGAAAGCATGGTTTTCGGTGGACAGTGCCTCAATATCATTTCTGCCAGCTCGTTTCAGCTCATGTGGTAAACACTTTGCATCTGCAAGCTGACACGGTTTAATAACAACTGTCAATGTCAATGACACATGCCCCCACCATGGTGCACATGCCCTTCTGGGCTTGGGGGTGGGGGTCATGAGGGGTCGGCGTCCTTGTCTTTGTCCAGTCATCGTTAATAACAATGATGGTGATTCACGGCTGTGTAGTTCTGAGTTCAGAGCTTTCAGCTTCCCAGGAACTACAAAGTGGAGATCTGTTTTGGCCCCTCTGGAAACCTGAGGTTTGACAGAGTCAGGAAAGGCCAAAGGATCCAGTGCTCTACGTAAAACAGGAACCACAAATGAAGGTGGCCATGGGGCACAGGCAGGTAACATAAATGAAGAAAAGAAGGATGAGAAATGAAACAGAATGGCAGGGTCTGTGGCAAGCTAGAATATATACACCACTGGAGGGGAAGGCGGCGATCCCATGGTAACAAACTTACTTTTGAAGGTATGTGATAACAAGGTGCAATAACATGGAAAAAACGAAATTTCACACTTGGCACTCTGTACTGTACACGTGTCTGGTCCACAGCAGTAGCCAAAGCTTAGAAGAGGAAGTCAAGGTCACCACAAAAGCATGGCAGAGGAAACAGTGGCACCTATTCAGCCAGGCAGTCCTAGACACATGGGGAAGGAACAGACAGTTCTGGGTTCAAATCCCCACTCCACCTCTTATTGTCCATGAGACCTTACACAAGTTATTTAACCTCCATGAGCCTCAGTTTCCTCAACTCAGAATGGAGGTAATCCCAGAGTGTCTGTGAGGATATGACATATATTCTGCTCATGGGGCCAGCCCACAGACATGCTTAGGATAAATTCAAGGCAGTTTCCTGGCCGCAAAAACTGGCTCTGTGCAGGGGATGGAATTAGTCTCACCTTAACCTTACAGAATATTGCAGAAGCATCCACTGAAGAAGCCAGCGGGTATTGAAATATCAATTATAAAATAATTATTAATCACTGCGGGGCCAGCTGTCCTCGGGGAGGACATACTTGGACTTCTTGGGCCTCCGAGCTGTACTCTCAGAGCCCAGGCCTTCCCTTTGGCTGACACTGGGCTCCGTCTCCTGGGGCAAGAAGTCTGACATGAGAAAGAACTTTATCTTTGCCCCAGAGCGCCCGCAACTCCGCACAAAGAGCAGAGTGAAGAATGAAGCACTGTGAGAAATAGATCCCTGAGTCTCTCCCTTGGAGAATCATCCATTTAAAGATGGGTAGATTCTGAGAGGCGTTTCTTTATTTGGACACTTTAGTTCCATTATCTCTGGATGGAAGTTCCACTTCCAGTGGAAAGATGAAAAATCTACTTAAGAAATAAAACTCAATTAAGATTTTAAAAAGAAGACACTGGGCCAGGCACCATGGCACACTCCTGTCATCCCAGCCGCTTGGAGACTAAGGCAGAAGGATCTGAGTTCGAGGCCAGAGGCAGCCTGCATAACTAAGCAAGACCCTGTCTCAACAGAAAAAGGAAAAAGGGGAGCCAGGTGTGGTGGCACACGCCTGTAACCCCAGTGGCTCAGGAGGTGGAGGCAGAAGGATCACAACTTCGAGACTAGAGGCAGTCTGTGTAACTTAGTGAGACCCTGTCTCAAAAAGGAAAAAAAAAATGGGCTGAGGGTGCAGCTCAGTGGTCCAGCACTTGCAAAGCATGCAGGCGCGAGGCCCTGGGTTTAACCACCAATACAAAAAAAAAAAAAAAAAAAGGAAAAAGGGAAAAAGGGGGTAGAGGGTGGAGCGCTTGCCTAGCATATTCAAGGCCTTGGGTTCAACCCCCAAGTAGTGCAAATAATTTTTTCAAAAGAAGACACTGAGTAAGTGGACTTGTGGCTGACCTGGATTTGGGGGCTTGGGCTAGTGAGCTGTACAGATGGACACACCCCAGCCACAGGCCCCTTCTTCCTTGTAAGTCAAGTTCCAGTTTTCTTAAGGAGCTGGGGCTCTCTGTGATTTAAGAGAAGCTGAGTCTCCCCGATTTCAGGGGATGGGTCTTGATCAGGCAGGGAGAGGGGGGTAAACTAGGGTCTCAACTCTGCTTGCCACCTGCTTCTGAAAACGGATTGTACATTTGAAAGTAGGTCGGTGAGATGGAAAGCATGACGATCTCTCTTAACACAGAAAAATTATACAGGTAAAGTTGAAATCCTACTGTCCAAACAAGGCTGTCCCCTTATGTCCCATCGCTGGCTGCTTTTATGTGCAAGAGCAGCGCTGAGCTCCTGCTGCTGAGGCTGTGTCCACAGGCTCTACTAGTTCCCATCCAGCTCTTTCTAGGACAGGACCTAAGGCGGCCAGAGGCGCTCAGACGTAGCATCCATCTGAAGCACCCAGAAGACCTGTCTACGAACTGACTGTGGGTCCCATCCCAGAGTTTCTGATTCAGTAGATCTGGGCTAGGGCCTGGGAGTTTGTATCCCACCATGGTGCCAGATGACTCTGCGGATGCTGATCCGGGAATCACACTCTGAGAAGCAGTGGTCTAAGCCAATCATGGTGACTCCATTTTCCTTACCAGTCACTGGCTTGGAGAATGGCCTGTGATGCAGTTCTGACCAACGAGATTCAAGGAAAGGTCAGCTTCTGAGACAGTGATTGTCCTGAAAGGGGTCAGTGGAAGGGCTTAGTTCTCTTCTCTCCTTTCTGCGTCATCTTGAGATACCACAAGGGGGTGTACATGAGGACCAGAGCCACCTACTGCCTTGTTGAGTGATCCTGTGCACGGCAAGATGAAACACTATCTATCCACCGCTGTGCCAGGCACACCATCTTTTTCATGTGTGAGCCCACTGTTGCAGTCACTGTGTTTCTTATCACGTTGAGTCCTGCCACATCAGCTGAAGGAGGTCCAGAGGATTTCCTCCATTCCCACCATTAAGGTCAATTCTATTTTGAGAAATCAACTCTTCCCCCATCATTTCTTTAATGTCTTCCAGCCTGGGGGGCTCATTTTCCAGCACTACATTTGACAGTGCTTCCCTGCTATTCATGGGGGTGGGGTTTAGCTCAGTGGGTAGAGCGCCGCTCTGCAGTCTCTGAGGACCCAGGTTCGATTCCCAGCACCACAAAAATGGGCAACGGACATGGCAATCCACTCCCAAAGCAATCCCGAAACAATCAACCATTGAAAACCCTACGAGGGTCGCTATGAGTTGGACCCACTTCGACAGCACCTAACAATTGTTTCAGGAGTGGGCTGTCAGGTCCTTCTCCCTAGTCTGTTTTAGTCTGGAAGCTCAGCTGAAACCTGTCCACCATGGGTGGCCCTGCTGGCATCTGAAATACCAGCGGGAAAGTTTTCAACATCACAGCAACACACAGCCCCCATACCACAACAAGCTGACAGACACGTGGGGGACCTACTGGCGTGGCACAGCAGAAAGATGAAAGGAAACTGGATCCCCGCTTCCATGACTGAACCAGCTTGGGCTACACAGTGAGATCCTATCTCAAAAAAAGTAAAAAAAAAAAAAAAAAAAAAATAGAGCTGGGGGCAGTGACGCACACCTGTCAGCCCAGCAGCTCGGGAGGCAGAGGCAGGAAGATCACAAGTTCGAGATCAGAGGCAGTCTGCATAACTTAGCGAGACCCTGTCTCAAAAAAGTAAACAAAAAATGGGCTGGGGCGCAGCTCAGGGGTCCAACACTTGCAAAGCATGCAAGCGTGAAACCCTGGGTTCAACCCCCAGTACCACAAAAAAAAAAAAAAAGGAAAAAAATATATCAAATTTCTTTGGATGCTCATATCAGCTGCACTCTGGCTGGCCAGCCAGGGCTGCCAAGCTTGGGAAAGTGGAGTCCGTGTCCCGACCCTGGGTGATGGAAGAGGAGCAGGTCTCCTGTCAGACTCAGACAGTAAAGCTTCCCAAGGCCCTGCTGGGTGCTGGGGCGCTTGACACGTTCTCTCACTGAACTGTGGCATCATCACATGGGACTCACCAAGGTTCCGTAGTCTGATACATCTGAGCCGGAAGCCTGCCTCTGCACTGACAGGCTGTGACCGTGGGCAAGCCACTTAATCATACAGAGCCTCAGGGGCTTGCGGTGAAATGGGGGAGATGATGGTGCGCAGACACTGGGCCTCTGGAGGGTAATGGGATAACACAGGTGAGGCCAGGAGTGCAGTGCCTGGGCCAGAGGCCTGGGGAGCGTTCAGCAAGAGCTGGGTCAAACGGTTCACTGGAACCCATGGAGGAAGAGAAGCTGCCTTGCGCAGCCAAGCAGGTAACGATCACATCCTGTACCTGGGCGAGTGGCGCTCTGGTCACGCAGGGTACCGATTGGAAAATGAAGGCTCCAGGCTGGTACGTAATGGCTCCCAAAGTAACTCTCTTTTTCCTACCCCAGATCTGCCCTATCCCTGGTAGGAGGGAGGGGAGTGGGGAGCACATGCCCACCCCCAGCCCTTGCAGCCTGGGGTTGGTGATGTCCTCCCAGGTAAGGGGTACAGCTGGAATCCAGCTGTGGGTGGCACACGGGGCAGGGACAGCCAAGCACTTGGCTTCAAGCCACTGAGAATACACCTGGTGAGTGCCTTGACCATCATGTTGTTTTATGGCTAGGGGCCCTCAAGTCAGGTCTGACTCATAGGGACCCTATGCACAGCAGAACAGAACACTACCCAACACTGCACTGTGCACACGATGTTTTTAAGTTCGAGCCCATTGTGGCAGCTGCTGTGTTTCTTCTCATTTTGAGTCATGCCATGCCAGCAAAGAAGGTCCCAGAGGCTTTTCACCATTCCCATCATTAAGGTTAACTCTACTTTGAGGGGGCTGGGATTTGGCTCAGTGGGTAGAACGCTGTGCTGCAGTCTCTGAGGTCCTGAATTCAATTCCCAGCACCGCCAAGATGGGAGAAGAGCCTGGCAATCCACTCCCAAGGCAATCCTGAAACAGCCATTGAAAACCCTATGAGGGTCGCTATGAGTCGGATACTGACTCGACAGCACCTAACAACAACAACTACTTTGAGGGGATTTAGCGCAGTTGATGGAGTGCCACTCTGCAGCCTCTGAAGTCCCGGGTTCGATTCCCAGCACCTCAAAAATGGGAGAAGGACATGGCAATCCACTCCTGAGGCAATCCTGAAACAGTCAGCCATTGAAAACCCTATGAGGGTCACTATGAGTCAGACACGACCCGATGGTACATAACAACAACTACTTTGAGGAGGCAGCTCCTCCCCAGACATCTTTGATAGCCACAGCAGTTTCTGTTTCACCCCATGCTGACCTCAGACTCACGATCTTCCTGCCTCCACCCAAGTGCTGTGATGACAGGAATGGGCCACCGTGCCCAGCACTGGGATATATCTAAAGATGACTCCAGGCACAGACAACGAAGCCATGACCGTGAGAAATGGGGCAGCAGTCAGACCTTGTGCAAGGGGCCAGGTGTGCTCAGCATCCCTGCGTTCCTGGGCCACAGCCCTCCAGTTTCCGAGCTGCGCTAAGCATCCTGCCACCCCTCTGGCTTCCAGGTGTCTGATCAGGACGGCTGACTCCACCCTGGAGGACGCGGCCATCTGCCTTGCCCCTCTGGAGGGCAGGCGGAGGCAGCGTAATGGGCAGCAATTCCAGAGCCGTCACAACTCCTGGCTGAAACCAAACATGACAGATTTACCGCCGGGCAGGCTGTTCCATTTATTATTTAACGCTTGCAATAAATATTTGCATGACCCAGCGCTGGAGGGAATGCGCTGTGATAACTTACCGCGTCTCCTGCCAAACGGAACCGTGATGGGATTCCAGAGCTGCTGCAGAGAATATCTGATGGCGCTCTCAGGACGCAGGGGATGGTCTTCTGGTGGGAAACATCTCCTCACCCATCCCCGGAGAGACCACCGCTCCAAGAAACAACTGGGGCAGAAGAGGAGAACGAAGGCCATGGGGGCTATGTGCACCCACTACGTTCTGAGCGCCAGGCTTTACGCCAAGAGCTCCGGACTCACTCTTTCCACACATATCTCAGATGAGGCCTGCCAGAGGCGGCAGATAAAAACACAGGTGCTCAGATTTTAAATTCAGATTAACCATCAATGATTGTTTTTTGTACAAGTTTATCCCATGCCGTACTAGAAAAATTACACAGCGGTCATAATTTCCATGGACACTCTGCTTCTCCTGGTGACACTAAAACTGAGGCGTGGCACTGCTCAGACCCTGGATAACCAATGGAATTTATTCTTGCCTGGGGCTAGGGAAGAGCTACCAGTAATGGGGACACTTGAGCAGACACATCAAAGGTGAGAAAGAACGCCAGGCGTGGTGGTGCACACCTGCAATCCCAGCACTCGGGAGGCTGAGGCAGGAGGATTGTTGCCCACTGGAAGGCAGCCTGGGCCACAAAGAGAGATCTTGTCTCAAAAAACAACAATAACAGCAACAGCAACAACAACAACAACAATAATAATAATAATAGAAAGAAAGAAAAGAAGAAGGAGGAGGAGGAGGAGAAACAAAAGAGAGAGAGAAAGAGAAAGAAAGAAAAAGAAAGGAAGGAAGGAAGGCAGGCAGGCAGGCAGGCAGGCAAGCAAGCAGGCAAGCTTCCCACAACAAAAGTGGGGAAACATAGTAGTTCCAGTCAGAGGTTTTGCAAAGGCCCTGGGGCTGGAAACAGCAAGATCCTTTGAGTAGAGGGAGGCCATGTGTTTGGAGCTGAGTGAAGGAACAGAACATGGTAGGAAGAGATTGGACAGAGTCTGTGGTCATAAGGCAGGAAAGAAAGACAGGAAAAATTAAGGGGACACAGGAAGGAGAAAAAAAAAGCCCCTCACTCTGAAATCCGGTTACGTCTCCTAGTGGCTGAGAGTCAAAACCTTTAACTCAAGGAAACTGTTTACATCTCCTGCCAGCTAAAAGTGAACTCCAACACAGCTGACAAGATCAGTGTGGGCTCCCCCCAGGGAGTCAATGCTGGTTTTCCTAAGGGATCTCAAACAAGAGTCCAGAAGTAACAAAGACACTGTGCTCACTTACAGTCTGAATGCTTGTGACCTTTGCTTTTAACCTCATTAGCACTGCCCTCCTAACCCCAAGCTAACACTACACATCATAAAACCACCTTGCAATTTCATTTTGTTGTTGTTAGGTGGCATATAATCAGGTCCCTATGTACACCCTGGGAATAGGACCTGGCGAGGCACTCCCGAAACAACTAGCCATTGAAAACCCTATGAATATCAGGGAAACACTGTCAGATATAGTGCCGGAAAATGAGGCCCCCAGGTTGGAAGGCACTCAAAAGACTACTGGGGAAGAGTTGCCTCCTCCAAGTAGAGTCTACTGTGATGACGGAAATGGAGTAAAGCCCCAGGGTGCTCAACTTGCTGATGTGGCATGACTCAAAATGAGGAGAGACAACTGTAAACATCCATTAATAATTGGAACATGGAATGTATGTAGTATGAATCTAGGAAAATTAGAAATTGTTAAAAGAGAAATGGAGCGCATAGACATTGACATTCTAGGCGTCAGTGAGCTAAAATGGACCAGCATAGGCCATTTTGAGTCAGACAATCATATGGTCTACTATGCTGGGAATGATAAACTAAAGAGAAATGGGGTTGCATTTATCATCAAAAAAGACATTTCAAGATCTGTCATGAAATACCATGTTGTCAGTGATAGAATAATATCCATACGCCTACAAGGAAGGCCAGTTAATATGACTATTATTCAAATTTATGCACCCACCACTAAGGCCACAAATGAAGAAAGGGAAGACTTTTATCAGCCTCTGCAATCTGAAATAGATCAAACATACAATCAAGACATACTGATAATCACTGGTGACTGGAATGCAAAGGATGGAAACAAACAAGAAGGCTCAGTAGTTGGAAAATATGGTCTTGGTGACAGAAACGAAGCTGGAGATCGCATGATAGAGTTTTGTCAGACCAATGACCTTTTCATTGCAAATACATTTTTTCAACATCATAAACGGAGACCATACACATGGACTTCACCAGATGGAACATACAGGAATCAAATTGACTACATATGTGGAAAGAGACGATGGAAAAGCTCTGTACAAAATGTCAAAACAAGACCAGGTGCTGACTGTGGATCAGACCATCAACTTCACATATGCAAGTTCAAACTGAAGCTGAAGAGAATTAGAACAAGTATATGAGAGCCACAGTATGACCTTGAGTATATCCCACCTGAGTTCAGAGACCACCTCAAAAATAGGTTTAATGCATTAGACACAAATGATAGGAGACCAGAAGAGTTGTGGCATGACATAAAAGATATCATTCAAGAAGAAAGCAAAAAGTTCTTAAAAAGACAAGAAAAAAAGAAAAGACCAAATTACATGTCAAAAGAAACACTGGACCTTGCCCTTGAATGTCGAGCAGCTAAAGCAAAAGGAAGACATGATGAAGTTAAGGAACTAAACAGAAGATTTCAGAAGGCAGCTCGAGAAGACAAAAACAAATATTATAATGACATGTGCAAGGAGCTGGAGGCAGAAAACCAAAAGGGAAGAACACACTCTGTGTTTCTCAAGCTTAAGGAAGTGAAGAAAACATTCAAGCCTCGAGTGGCAATAGTGAAAGATTCTACAGGGAAAATATTAAATGATGCAGGAAACATCAAAAGAAGATGGGAAGAATACACAGAGTCATTACACAAGAAAGAATTGGTAGATGACCAACCATTCCAAGAGGTTGGATATGAAGAGGAACCAACGGTGTTGAAGGACGAAGTGGAAGCTGCCTTGAAAGAACTGGCGAAACACAAGGCTCCAGGAATTGATGGGATACCAATAGAGATGTTTCAACAAACAGATGCAGCACTGGAGGTGTGAACATGTTTATGCCAACAGATTTGGAAAACAGCTACTTGGCCAACTGACTGGAAGAGATCCATATTTGTGCCTGTTCCCAAAAAAGGGGATCCAACTGAATGTGCAAACTATCAGACAATATCATTAATATCACACACCAGCAAAATTCTACTAAAGATCATTCAGAAGCGACTGCAGCAGTATATAGACAGGGAATTACCGGAAAATCAAGCAGGATTCAGAAGAGGGCGGGGAACTAGGGACATCATTGCTGATGTCAGGTGGATATTAGCTGAAAGCAGAGAATATCAGAAAAATGTCTATCTATGTTTTATTGACTACGCAAAAGCATTTGATTGTGTGGATCATAGCAAATTATGGGTAGCACTTCGGAAAATGGGAATACCAGAACATCCAATTGTGCTCATGAGAAATCTGTACATGAACAAGGAGGCAGTTGTTCGAATAGAACAAGGAAACGCTGAGTGGTTTAAAGTTGAGAAAGGTGTGCGTCAGGGCTGTATACTTTCACCCTATCTCTTCAATTTATACGCTGAGCAAATAATCCGAGAAGCTGAACTTTATGAGGAAGAACGTGGCATCAAGATTGGAGGAAGACTCATTAACAACGTGCGTTATGCAGATGACACAACTCTGCTTGCTGAAAGTGAAGAGGATTTAAAACATTTACTGATGAAGATCAAAGATCATAGCCTTCAATATGGGTTATGACTAAACATCAACAAAACAAAAATCCTTACAACTGGGTCAGCACGCAACTTCACAATAAATGGAGAAAAGATTGAGGTTGTCCAAGATTTTGCTTTGCTTGCCTCTATAATCAACACCCGTGGAAGCAGCAGTCAAGAAATCAAAAGACGCATTGCTCTAGGAAAAGCTGTGGCAAAAGATCTCTTTGGAATATTGAAAAGCAAAGATGTCACATTGAAGACGAAGGTGCGTCTGACTCATGCCATGGTATTTTCAGTGGCATCATATGGTTGTGAAAGCTGGACATTGAACAAGAGAGACAGAAAAAGAATTGATGCTTTTGAATTGTGGTGCTGGAGACGTCTATTGAATATACCATGGACTGCCAAAAGAACCAACAAATCTGT